>JASPKP010004141.1:0-18205 GCA_030674155.1 Stramonita haemastoma | reverse complement strand
GGTTTAGATTGGGGGGGAGGTTGTTGTTGTGTGTACAGTGACAGTAATGGATTTGTAGCTAAAGATTATGCACACGCATGTTTTTGAGGCATTTTTGTTTGTAAAATGTTGTTCGCTCGAAAAATAATCTCGCACGGACAAAAATTGATTATTTTTGGGGGGTGGCCTATAAATTCCAGGGGAAAAAAAAACATACACAAAAAAAATGATTCCTCCCTATAAAAGTGTGCACAACTTCATGTAGAAAGTTTGTTTTGTTGTGATATCCTGCTCACTTAAACATCTCTTCGTGTGAAACTTTCATCGATATGCTTCCTCAGAATTGACATTTCAATCCGTATCGTATTACCCCCTCTCTTGACAGTGAGCTGATCACATTGCCAGGATACTGGAAAACTACCCGGGGAAAAAAAAACCCTACCATTTTTGCATCACTGGAGATTTGGGGGGGGGGGGGGGGGGGGGGGGGGGGGTTTTTTGGTTTTATCCGATTATTTTGTGGGGGGAAAATTTGTAATGAGTTATTGTGATGGTTTTTTTGTGGGTCACCGTAATGCCGGTAGAGCGGGGGGTTTGTTGTTTTTGTTATGTGAGCTTTATATGGTTTCAATGTGCATTTTAAAGTTTTTGCTTGGAAAAGAATTTCTTTGTCATGGATTGGGTTTTCTGATAAAGGGTGGGAGGGAGGGATAGGATTGGATCGAGGAAAAAAAGAGAAGAGAAAAGAGGGGGGAAAGAAGAGAAGGGGGAAAGGGGAAAAAGAAAAGGGAAAAGAAGAGAAGAGGGAGAGAGGAGAGAGAGAGGGAGAGAGAGGGGGAGAGAGGAGAGAGGGAGAAAGAAGATGAAGAAGAGGAGGGGGGAGGAGGAGGAGAGGGGGATTGGGGGGGAGAGGAGGAGAGAGAGAGAGGGCGAGACTGGAGGGGGGAAAAGAGAAGGGAGAAAAGAGAGAGGGGAAAGGAGGGAGAGGGAGGGGGGAGAGAGAAGAGAGAAGGGAGATTTGGGGGGGAAGATGGGGGAAAAGAGAGAGAGAGAGGAGAGGAGATTTTTTATATCGGGATAATGGAATAAGCACTTTGTGCTTTTTTAATCCGTCCCCGGTGTATGCAGTTTTGTAAATGTCACTGTTCTCATGCACACGATGGCCCTTACTTACGAAAAGCGGAACAGGATTTAATTGTATAAGGGTGTTCTGGTGTGTTTGCACCGGGGCCTCGGTTCAAAGACAGGCAAAACGGGGGGGCAGACAGGCAGAGAGGAGAGATGAGAGAGAGAGAATTTGGGGGGGGGTGGGGAAGAGAGAGAGAGGGAGAGGGGAAGAGGGAAGAAGAAAAAGGGGGACAGAGACAGAGACAGAGACAGACAGACAGACAGACAGACAGACAGGGCAGAAAACGGAGACAGAAACAGGCAGAAGTAAAAATACAGAGAGATCAGAAAGACGAAAACAAATGAAAGGATGTTGCTTACAAGATCAAAAAAAGCAAGGAAACCTTTTTAGGCAGATCTTTTTTACCAGCTGCCGTGGTCAAAGTCAAAGTCAATGTTAAATTTTTTTTTAGAGGTCATTTCTAAGTAAGGGAATTGCTTTTTTTTTTTCAAGCATCCAGAGACAGAGTGAAGCAGACAGGGAAAGACAGACGACAGAAGACACAGAGAAAAAAGAGAGAGAGAAGAGAAGAGGGGGGGGGTGGGAAAAAGAAGGAGGGTGGAGGGAAACCAAGGAGAAGAGATGGAGGGGAAGAGAGAGAGAGAGAGAGAGAGTGAGAGGTGAGAGGGTTGTGTGGTGGGGTGTGTTTTGTTTTGGGGGTGTGTGTGTGTGTGTGGGTTTTGGCGGGTTTGGTGAATGCATGTGGGTCTGACGCCCCGTGGTGTATTGTTTGTATGTATGTATGTATGTATGTATGTTGTATGTATTTATGTATGTATGTATGTATGTATGTGGGATGTATGTATGTTTTGTAGTATGTATGTATGTTTTTGTATGTATTTTGTATGTTTGTATTATGTTGTATATGTTGTATGTTGGGTTTTGTTTTTGGGGTTTGTTAGAATTATGATTTGGGTTTTTATTCATGCGAACGGTTTTAGGTCTGCCCCCTGTGGGGCTAGGCCCCCTATTGGTTTTGCATATGGCGTAGGCATTTTGATGGCTGAAATGGCCACACAAATGGCGCACACACACACCCCAAAAACAAAACACAAAACATGCGCCACCACACATGCACACACACACAACCCACACCCCACAAATTGTCATCTATATTAACATTTAACGTAATAATAATCACAAAATAATGAAGGGGAAAACAAAAAAATGTGATGATGAAAAAATTTTGCTGCCCCTGCTGTGATGCGGCTGCTGTTGCTGCTGCTGCTGATGACGTTGATAAAAAAACAAGTTAAACGAAAAATTATGATGACAAAGATGATGATGAAGAGGGGAGAAAGATGGGACGAAAGATTTCAACGACAGAAAAAAGATGATAGTTGGTGGCAGCTAGCTGTTTAGTCAAAACAGACAGGCCCGCTAACACACGGCAAAAACACACAACGCGCACACCACACACACCACACAACACACAAACACACAACACACAAACACAAACATAATATTTTATTTATATTTTATTTATATATTAATATATATATATATATTAATTTACAACATAGGATATGATGAGAGAGAAAGAGGAAGAGGGGGGGAGAGGGGAATGGAATGGAAGGAGGAGGAGGGGAGAGAGGGGTTGGTTGAGAGAGAGAGAGGGGAGAGGAGAGGGGGAGAGAGGGAGGGGGGGGGGGGGAGAGAGAGAGAGGAGGGGGAGGGGGGAGAGAGAGAGAGAGATGGGAGAGCGAGAGAGGGACGAGGTGAGGGGAAAGAGAGAGGGTGGGGGGGGGAAAACAAAAGAGGGTGGGGAAAAAGTGAACTGGTCAGAAAGATAGCAAAAAGCATGAGGAGAGGGTATATGCCAAAAACGGGAAGTAGAAAAAACCAAAAGAAGGGAGAAAACAGGCAGACAGACAGACAGAAGACAGACAGACAACAACAACAACAACACACACACACACACCCCACCAACACCACCACACCACAACACACAAAAACCCCACAACACAACAACACCACCCCCCACCCATCATCCCCCCCTTTTCCCTACTCCTCTCTCGCTTCCTCTCCTCTCCCCCCTTTTCTCTCCCCTCTCTCTCTCCCCTCTCTCTCCCTCTCTTCTCCTCTCTCTCTCCTCTCTTTTCTTTCTCTCTCCCCTCTCCCCCCTTTCTCAAACCAAATCACTGTCAATTGATCTGCTTTTGTTTGGGTGAAAGTACTGCAATCGGGTCGGCCCCATTAGCATGGTAAAAAGTGACCATTTTTGGAACCACCGGCCACAAGTTTCCATTTAGTGAGTCTGGCTATTGTTTCTATTGACCACGATTTCTTTTTTTTTGGTCCCCTTTTATTTGAAGAAAATGAATCGATATCTTCTTCATTGTCATCTTTGAACGCTCAGAACGCATCTTAAGGAAAAACGAATGATAATGCATGTTTCCCCGGGATATCTTGATTGATTTCGTTTGTCATCGTCGCTTTGCGGTGTCATGGTTTTTTTTAAAATTTTTTTTTTATGGTCATCGCTCGCTCGCGGTTGTTTTGTTTCCCCGTCATGGTCTTGTCATTTTGGTCTTTCGTCGTCATTTTACCCCTCACCATACTCCCCATTTTTTATATATGTATATATTTATATATTTATATATATATATATACTATATATATATATATACTAGTATACTATAGTATATATATATGACGCTCCACACGATATGAGTCACTTAGCAACATTACCAATTTTGCGCCATGGAGCACCTTAAAGGCGATGGGCAGTTGTCATTTTGAGATTTGATTTTGATTATTTAAACTGTATCCGCTTTATTTACCTTAATAATGAAATATCAAGGCATAAGTTTTATTCCTTTTTGCTTTTTAAATGTGTTTTGAATATTACACACGACATCATTCTGACAAGCCTGTTACGAAAATTAAAACTTGCCAGTTTCTTCATTTTGTCACATCTTTCAGTCTATCATTTCGATTTTGTAATGACTTTGCTCAGGTAATGTCCAATTTTCAATCTGTTTTTTTGTATTGGATAGCCCTTCTAATGCAGATTAATGACTTGTCCAATACCTATACAAATTGATTTTGGTGAAATGCGACTTCTTATGTGGTGGAGCGTAATATTTATATCTTATATAATATATATATATATATATATCTATACTATTTTATATATATTATTTATAAACACTCGCACCACAAACATTATACACAAACACACACAAACACACACACGTACGCACGCCACGTCACCCCCCCCCCCACACACACACGAACACACCACAGGAACAGGTGCACAAAAACACATGCACACACGAACTAACACACACACACACGCAACACACACACACACACACAAACACACACACACACACACACACACGCACACCACACACACCACACACACACACACAAATAAACCAACAACAACATCACTAAAACACAAAAGCACCACTCACAGGTCACAACCACGGTCACACACACACACACACACACACACACACACTCACACACAACACACACACTCACACACACACACACCACACACACACACACATCACAACACACACCTAGTGGTCAGAAACTTGTCGCTAGCAATTTGACGACCGTGTTCGATTCCCGTTGGAGGGGATTTTTCTTATGGACGTTAACCATCAGTTGTGACTCATGTTCCCAGAAGTCTTTCAGATGGTGGACTGTAACGAGGCCCGGTGTCAGAATATTAAAATAATAAAAAAAAATAAACGTACGCAAACATCTATGCCACTCGTTAAATTCTTGTTTCCCGCTTTTCGTATGAGTAGGCCATTGAGTGCCGTTGAGAAACAGAGGCATTATTTTTCAAACTGCATTCACATGAGGACGGGACGAAAAAGCACATGAGGGCTTATTTCCAATTATGTCTCGATATAAAGGAATAAAATGAAAAATACCCCCCCCCCTCACACCACACACACACATACATAGAACAGAACTCATCAAAAGCGAATAAAAACCAAGAGAGATAACACAAAACAATGCCACCTTCCCCTACCTTATTTCACCACAGCCCAATTCAAACAAACAATAAAAAAAAGATGAAAAAATTAAATAACCAAAAGCTGAGGAAAGAAAAAGGGAAAAAGCAAAAGAAAAAGCAAACAAATTCTTTTTATAAGAAATCGGAAGTGGAAATTTTTGTGCGATAGGATAACTTTATCTAATCTAGCTCTATAACGTATTTTGGATGATGATGATGATCGATGATGTTGATGTTTGATGATTAATGATTATGATGATGATGATGATGATTGAGTGTTTGATGATGATGATGTGTTGATGAATGATGATGATATAGAAGAATGGAAAAAGAGGCTTTTGCCATGTATTCTGCTAAAAGCCCTTCAGGCACATGTAAATTATGGCTTGGATTTTTTTCTCGATCTATTATTGTCTCTGACACTCACCCATTTTTTTTTAACTTTTTGCTTGTTTTAGAAACACTTCTTGGTTAAAAAAAAGTTTTTCAAGTGCACACTTCTGTTGGAGGTTAAGGTTAGAAAATGGTACCACTTCTCTACCCTTTTCCTCCTCCAATCATAAATGTTACCTTGACATTTATTATACATGACCTACCTGCACCATATCTTCCGTTTCCTTTTTATGGCAGGGGAATTTCGCTTACATCAGATGTCATTCTCTTCCTCTTCTTTGTTTTTCCATTGTCACCTTTAGTCTCACTTTAGGGGGGACGGGATAGCCTAGCTGATTAGAGTTTAGCTCGTTGCGTTCATGGTCTGTTGACCCAGGTTCAAATTTCCATCTAAAGGCAATTTTCCCTTGAAGTTACATTAGTCCCGACTCCACTCCCTCCAAAAGTCCTTCGGATGAGAGGATAAACCGACGTCCGGTTTCGAATGCACCCAAAAAAAAAGTGCGTTTTAAAAAACCCCTGTTCCACTTTTCGGAAGAGTATGATTGTGGGTTTGGGGGAAAAAAGTGAAAAAAATTATAAAAACTGCATTCACAAAGGTACTGGAGGTTTGGAGTGCAAACGAAATGGTTTATTATTTTATATTTGAAATGTCAAAATAAAAAAAAATGTCAAAAAATAAAAGGTTTTGATTGAAAAAACTGTTATCCCCCACACTTACTCCCCACCCCCCTCCCTGCCCCACCCCCCCACCCCCGCGCTTGTTAGTTTAGGGCTTATACCTTTCTTTCTTGCACAGTTGTTTTTTTCCCCGATGGCTTAGTACTCCCCTTGCTGTTTCATTCCTCTTCCTCCCTTTTTTCGATTTTCCATTGCCCCTTTCGGGGGCCCTCCCAACCCTCACCCTCTTCTTTCCCCCCCTCCTTTCCCCCCCATACCTTTTTTTTCCCCAACTGATGTCACTATTGGCATTTTCTGTTCAAAAAGGGTTTAAATTTATCTCTTTCTTTCTTTCTTTTTTTCTTTTTTTTTATTTTTTTTTTGTTGGTGTATTTATTTATTTATCTATTCATTTAGTAGTATGTTTTATTATGTATGTATGTATGTATTTTTGAGTTGTATGTATGTTTTTGTATGTTGTATGTTGTATGTATGTTGTATGTATGTATGTTGTATGTATGTATGTATGTTGTATGTTAAAGTATGTATGTATGTTGTATTGTGTATGTATGTTGTACTATGTATATATGTAATATTTATATATGTTGTTATGTATTCTTATTTATTTTTTATTTTGTAAATTCTTTCTTTTTGTTTTCTTTTTTTTTATTTTTTCGTTTATAAATATAGTCATTCGTTTATTTTTATTATTCAGTTGTTGTTTTTTTTTCTTAAATTTATTGATTGATTGATTTTTTAGTATCTAGCCTTTTATTTTTAGGACATGTAATTAAATACTCCCCCTTGTTTCTTTTTTAACCCAAACTTGTGTGGTTTCTGTTTTTTAAGTTTTTGTTATCCCTTTGTGTGTGTTTAGTAAATGTGCACCCGTTGCCCAAAGGCCACAATGGGTTTTAAAAGCGGGGTAGGATTTAAAGTGTGCGAAGATGTTCGCGGCGTTGCACACGGGGATGGTTTATAGTTCATCCGATTAACATATGGGGAGAGTGGAGTCAGCATGATATTAACTCCAAGGGGGAAAAATCCCCTCAACGGGAAACGAAATCAGGTCGTCAAATTGTGGCGCAAAAGTTCTGACCACTGGCTATCCCGTCCCCCAAATTTTTTATTTTAATGGTTTTTCCGAGATAGTCTTCAGCCACCCAAAATTTTTTTCACAAAAGCCCGCTGTCTCCTTTAAAAGAAAACCCCTGAACACGAACAACCCCCCAAAAAAACAAACAAAAAAAATCCTTCTATTGCTGGAATAGAGCATTACTGTGGGGATTGCCGGTTCCTTGAAAAAGTCATGCACGCACATTTTTCATCTCAGCAGTGTGTTTTAAATTCCAGTGGGTTTCCCCCATGTAATGGGAGTCAGAGTGCAAAAAATCTGGGTGACCCCCCCCTCCCCCCCCCCTCCCCCCCCCCCCCTAGGGATTTAAGCTGGTTAAGGTGTACACCCCCACCCCCACCACACCCCACCCCACCCCCACCACCCCCACCACCCCACCACCCCCCACCAAACAACAACAAAAACAACAAACAAAAACAACAAAAACAAAACAACACGAAAAACCTTTTTTACCAGGGTGTATATCTTCAAATGTTTTGGTGCCACTATGTCAGATTCTGTGCAAGTCGGGTTTTTTTTGTATTTTGTTCTCTGCTTTCTTTTTCGGGGGTTTTTGTTGGGTGTCTGTGGGGGTTTTTGTTTTTGGGGGGTGGAGGGGGGTGGTTTTTTTTCAAAACGTTCCCTTCTCTCCCATTGTTGTTCTCCTTCTCTTTTTTTTGGCGCGTTTTTTTTCTGGTTTTTTGTTTTTATGATTTGTTTTGTTTCTTGTGGTTTTGTTCTTCTTTTGACTTGGGGGAAATTAAACCCTTTTTTTGAGCTATGTTAAACCCGTTCAACGTTTCAATTGTTCCCAAAACAGATCTTTCTTTATTGTCTGTTTGCTGTTGCCCGCCTATGTGTCTTTTGCATCTCTTCTCTCTTCCCCCCTCTCCTCTCTATGTGTTTGGGGTGTGTGCGTGTGTGGTGGTGTGTGTGTGTGTGTGTTGTGTGTTGGTGTTGTTGTCGTGGTGTGTGTGGGTGGTGTGTGTGTGAGGGGTTGTGTGCGCAAGCAAACATTAAAAAAAAAAAAGGGAGAGAGAGAGAGAGAGAGAGGAGAGGGGGAGAAGAGAGGAGGAGAGAGGGAGAGAGAGAGAGAAGAGGAGAAGGAGGAGGAGAGAGAGGAGAGGAGAGAGAAGAGAGAGAGGGGCTCACACACACATACACACACAACATACTCACAAACACTACACACACACAACAGTTTTGGAACGATTGTTGCATTGATTTGGAATGCATGCATATAAACAAAAAGCAACTCTGTACATAAAGTAGAGCAGCAAAAACAAACAAATAGACAGTCACACAGAAAAACAAAAAAACAAAAACCACGACAGAAGAGGAGAGAGGACAGAGTGATTTGAAAGCTAAACAACAATTGGCGGCATGCAAATGGCGGTAAAAACCTCCAAAGGATCTGAAAAAGAGCTTTTCCCCCGATTTGCAAGATGCTAACTCCGCGATAATGCCAGACAGGGGTCAAAAACCCCGCAATGGACTCTTGCAAACGAAGCACACCCCCGAAATGCATTTATTTTTTTAAATTTGATGGTGGTGGTGGTGGTGGTGGTGGTGGTGGGGTGGTGGTGGTGGGTGGTGGGATTGAGATGGTGGTTTTTGGTCGTGGTTGTAGGATTTAAAATCCTTTTTGGTTTTTTTGGGGGGGTTAATTTTTTAAAATGATATTGGAAAATTTTAACACATATCAAATGTAGATTTCAGATGTCTTTTAAGATTATTATCAATTCAAATTAAATTTTTTGCCTGCACTGTAGTATTCAAAATTTTACCTTCATGGGGATGAGTAAGGTATTTTTTTATTTCATTTGGTTTTTGATTAACTTGGCTTGATTCCTTTGAAAAGGATGCACAATGGATAAAATGCATTTTTTAAAATTTTTTTTTTTTGGTTAGTGTTGTAGTGGTTTTGATGGTTGGGGGGTTTGGAACCCTTTTTTTCGTTTTTATTTGTTTTGTTTGTTTCTTTCTTTTTAAAAGTTGTCGGGGGAACGTTGAAACAAATACGAACGCGGAAAACGCGCTTTTGGAGCTTTTTGCGAGTTTGATTTATCAGTTATATCCCTGTAAATATTGCCATTGCTCTTCATGGAACGATTAATGTGGTTTTTTGATTGACATGTTTGAAAACTGCAAACGAAGGACGCAAAAAATGCATTTTTTATGTTTTTCTTGGTGGTGGTGGTGGTGGGGGTGGTGGTGGGGTCGGGTCGTGGTGGGGTCGTGGTGGTGGTGGGTGGTAGGCATCAACTCCTTCCAAGCGAAACACAAGTTAAAAGGCATATTTTATGATTTTGACGTTGGTAGAGTTGTTGATGTAAAAGGTGGTAGTGATGGTGATGGGCAATGGCCCTTGAAAAAACAATACATGCATTAAATGATATTTTATATTTTTTGTTAGTGTTGGGGCTGCGGCGATGGTGGGCAAATAGATTCATTGCCTGGGCAATAGACTCCTTTCCTACAAAACACAAAGCATAAAAAGAAAAATTTTATTTTATTCTTTTGGTGGCAGTGTTTCTGTTTTTTTTTGTTTTTGTTGTTGTTGTGTTTTGATGAGATGATGTGAGGTCCTTGGTATTTCCCGATTTAACACCCAGGGGGCAAACCCCCAAATATAATGTACTCAGTCTCACTCATTCTCAGGGAATCACAGTAAAATTGTGGTCCCGTGGATAAGATGTTGTGTATGGCCATTTTTCAAACACTTTTTTGTTGGAGTCGCATACTCCCCCTTAGAGGGGGAAAAAGTTAATAATAGCAAAGGGGGGTCGGGACACAGTTTTAAAAAACCACCGGTTTTTTAGAATAATTTTTTAACTGCAACTGTCACTACGATTATTTTTGTTTGTGTGTGTGGTGTGTGGTGTGTGTGTGTGTGTGTTGTGTGTGTGGTGTGTGTGTGTGTGTGGTTTGGGGGGTGTTGTGTGTGTGTTGTTGTGTGTGGTTGTGTTGTGTGTGTGTTTTGCTTTAAAACGCTTTTAAAATTTCGTTTGTAGTCTTTTTGTATGTTAATTTTGATTTGATCAGTGTTTCTTTCATGCATTACAAAGAAAAGAAAAGTTAACAAAAAAAAAATTAGCTTTTCCCCCTGCTGTTTCGTCGGAAATAGAGGCTAATTAAACATGAAACGAAAAAAAATCAAACAACAAAATCAGTAAAACAACCCCACCCCCCCCAAAAAAAGAAAGTGAATTAAAAACATAATTGAAAAAAATTACGAAAGTTATAAAAAAAAAAAAAACAGTTTGGGGTTTTGACTTCAGACGCATGGAACAATTCTTTAAACTGTGCATTGGCTCAAAAAAGAAATGGTTAGCAGGGTTGGAAAGTTCACGAGTCCCCTTTGGCATTTATTTCACTTAGATTAGGAAAATGCAATATATCAGAAAAGTTTGGCGTTAAAAGGAAGCTTTTCCTTTTCCCCTTTTTTGATGATTAAGGTTACATTTTTTTGTTTCTCTAGGCAGAGGGATTTGGGTGGCCCTTTCCCTTCTAAAGGAAGAGAGCAGCCCTTTTTGGCTATAAAAAAAGACCCTTTTCTGGGGGGAATTACCCAAAATTCAAAAAAGTCAAGTGTATCTCTCTTCTCAATCACACACAACACCACCACACCCCCACACACCAAAACACACACACACAAAACCACCCACTACACACACACCACAATACCACACACACACCAAAAAACCCCACACACACCACAAACAAAACACTAACACACCCAACCTACACACACACACCTACACACACAACACCTAACAAAAACACCTACAACACACACACCTACACCTAACACACCACAACCAAACACAACACACACACACCACACACCACCACCCACAACACCATATGTTGTATTATCTATAAGCATACTTTATTTTAAAGGCGTTGTAAGTTAAAACTGTTGGTAAACGTTTTGCTTTTTTTTTGTTTGTTGTGTGTTTTTTTAATTGATAGATAGTTGATGAAAGAAAAACAAAACCAATGTTGTTCAATGCACCCTATGGAAATGAAAATTTGACTTTGACTTGATTTTGAACAATAAGTCATTCGCCCCCCCGCCCCCGCCCTCCCGACCCCCCATCCTTGTAAATGGAAAGTCATAAACCACACTGTGGGGGGGTAACCCAAGGAAACATATCAAAAAGTAGAAAAAAATACAACTGCAATATCACGCGCTAGGGGGGGGAAAAAAAAGCGGGTTGTCCATTTTCCCTTTTAACAGATCCACAGAGATAAAACCGAGCCCTTTTATACATAAACCTATGCACATCTATTTTTTGCTTGTATCATTAAACAAAAGAAAATAAATTTAAAAAAAAGAAGAAGCAAAAAAAAAAACTAAACAACAAAAAACCCAGTAAACAAAAAAACAAAGTAACAATCCACAAAGAAAACTAACCCCCCACACCACAAGCAAAAGAGGCCAAAAAAAAAGGCCCTGAACACAGACACTGACAAAATTTCTGCAGGGCACACTCACAACAGCAGACACCAGACCAAAGACCGGGGCCCGGGGGCACGCGCGTAAGGGGGGTGACCCTGCATACATACATAATACATATATACATACATTTTTAAAACCGGGACAGGGACGGGACAAAAAGGGAAGACAGACCAAAGAAGACAGACAGCCCAAGACAGACGGGCAGGCAGGCGGGGCCAGGCGGGGCAGGCAGTGAAAGGCAGGAGGCGGGGCAGGAGGCAGGGCAGGAGGCGGGCCCGGGGCAGATATAAATGCATATAAATACTTTAAATTAAAGTTTTTTAATTTCGGGACTTTTGTAAAATAGATAGCCTTCTTTAAAAAAAAAAATTTTAACTTTTTTCCAAATGCTATCAAAATAAATTTGATTTTTTTTGTTCCCCCAAAGTCTTTTTTTCCCCTTCATTTTTTTCTTTCTGCTTGTATAACTTGTAAACCCCCAAAAGGAAGCAAAAACCGTTGAGAGAGGGGAGAGAGAGAGAGAGAGGGAGGAAAAGGGGGAGAGAGGAGAGAGGAGAAGGGGACCGAGGAGAAGAGAGAGAGGAGGTGAGAGAGAAAAGAGAGGGAGAGAGGAGAGATTGAAAGAGAGGAAGGAGAGAGACGAGGGGAGAGAGTAAGGGGTTTTGGGGAGCCGGGAAAAGGAGCTGGGAGGAAGGAGGATGAGAGAAGGAGAGAGAGAGAGAGAAGAAAATCAAAAAAAACTCTTTATAATAAAAGTACGCCCAAGGGTTTGACTTTTTTGACAAAAGAATCTGAAAATAATAAACAATGCAAGAAGCAAATTTAATGTTGGGGCATTATAAAGGGATTGATTTTAAAAAGGGAAAAAAAATCAATAAACTTTTTTTTTTTCAAAAATTATAAGGGAAATTTGTATTCCAAAAAAAAATTTTTATACTTTTTTTTTTTTCTCTCTTTTTTTTGTTTATTTTCTTTCTTTGTTTCTTTTCCATAAACCCCTTTTTCTTGTCTTTTCTTTTCTCTTTTTTTATATTTCATTTGTTAGTTTTGTCTTTTTCCCCTTTGAGTTTTTCCCGTTTCCTTTAAAATTTTTTTTGGTTTTTCTACCCTTTTTTTTATTTGTCGTCTTTTTGCTTTTTTTCCGTCTCCTGCTTGTTACCCCTTTTTAACCTTCTTTTTTTTCCTTTTCCCTTTATTTTACGTAAAATGGGGAATTACCGAAAAATTTGAAGAATTTACAGGAAAAAGGGAAAAAAGAAATTTTGAAGAACTTGAAGAAAAAGGGGAAAAAGCCTTTGAAGTGAAAAAAAGGGAAAAAAAATTTTAAAGGGAAAAAGAACTAAAAAAGAGAAAAAAAGTGGGGGAAAAAAAAAACTTTTGCCATAAAAAAAAATTTTGAGGAAAAAAAAAGGAAAAAAAAAACTGGGGAAAAAAAAAAAAAAAAAAAAATTGCAAACAAAAATTTTTGCAAAGAAAAAAAATTCGAAAAAGGGAAAAAAAAAAAAAATTTTTTAAAAATTTGGGGGCGGAAAAAGGGAATTGGAAAATTTGGGCGAAAAAAAAAAAATAAATTTTTTTGCAAGAAAAAGGAAAAAAAGAGAAGAAAAAAAGAAGAAAAAAAAAGAAGAAAGAAGAAGAAAGGAAAAAGAAGAAAAAGAAAAAAGAAGGAAAAAAAGAAGAAGAAGAAAGAAAAGAAGAAGAAGAAAAAAAAGAAGAAAAAGAAGAAAAAAAAGAAAACAAAAAAAAAAGCCCAAAGAACAAGAAAAAAACCAAGAACATGACGACAAAAAACCAGAAAACCAAAAACAAAAAAAATCAACAAAAAAAAGGAAATTTATAAAAGTAAAGATAAAGAAAAAAAAAGAACGGGGAATTTTTTTTATTTATTCTTTTTTTATTTTTTCTATTTTTTTTATATATCGAGGATAATAAAAATAAGATTTGATGGGGCTTTTTTTCATCCAGTCCCGTGTGTATGAAGTTTGTAAATTTGTCACCCTTTTCCCCGACCCCCAAAAAAGGGTTTTCTGCTTTACGAAAAGGGGAAAACGGGTTTTAAACCCTTTGTGCGAAAGTTTATTTGCGGGGTTTCCCCAAAAAACGGGGGCCTGGTTTACATTTCCCCACCGAAGTTTTTAAAGACTCTTTTTTTCTTTTTGTAACCAGAGTTAAAATAAAAAAGAGAGAGAGAGACAAAACCCCAGATAACCCATGAAAGAGAGAGACAAAGGGATAAAGACAGACAGACGGGCCCAGACAGACAGAAAGGAAAGAGAGAGAGAAAAAGAAGAGAGAGGGGGGAAAGAGGAGAGAGAAAAGGAGAAAGAGCCCGAAGAGAGAGGGGAGGAGAAAAAGAGAAGAGAGGAGGAGGAGGAGTGAAAGATGAGGAGATGGAGAAAAAATTTTAAAAGGTTTTGGCGAGGGGAGAAGAGGGAGAGAAAAGAGAGATTTTTATAAAATATTTAATTATTTATACTTTTATATCTTTTATTATATTTTTTATTTGTTTTTTTTTATATCGAGGAAAACGAATAAGAATCATGTGTTTTTTTAAACCGGTTTCCCCCGTGTGTATGCAGTTTTGAAAATTTAGTTTAAACTTTTCCCCCCGGCACCAGGGAGGGCCCTTTAACTTTCCCGAAAAGGGGAAAACCCGGATTAAACCCGTGTGCGAAAAGGTGTTCTGCTTTGCGTTCGCCTCAGGGCCTTTTTTTAAAAGTCTCACCCAAAGGGGCTTTTGGGGAGAGTGGAAACCCAGCACTGAGTTAATCGGGAAAAGAAAATTTCCTCAAACCCGGGAAACACAAAACCGGGTCGTAAATTTTGCCAGCGCAAATGTTTGACCCTAGGCTACCCCCGTCCCCGAGAGAGAGGAGAGAGGGGAGGAGGAGATTTGAGAGGGGAGAGAAGGAGAGAGAGCAAAAGGGGAGAGAGGAGGGAGGAGAGAGAGAAGAGAGAGAGGGAGAGGAGAGAGAGGAAAAAGGGAAAAGGTGAAAATTTTAGGAGAGACGAGACGAGAGAGGGGGAGAGGGGGGAGAGGGAGGAGAGAGAAAAGAGATGAGAGGAGGAGGAGGGGAGAAAAGAAAAGAAAAGGAGAGAAAAATTAAAAAAGGGGAAGAGAAAAGGGGAAGGAGAGAAAAGAGAGAAAAAGGGGGTTTGGGAAAAAGGAGAGAAAAGGTGAGAAAAGAGAATGCAAATGCTAAGGGTTGAAATTTCCAAAATCCTTGGGTTAACACTATCAACATAAAACATCATATAAACAATAAGTTGCAAAAAAAAAGGGTAAAATAAATTTTCTTAACAAGAAAAAAATTTTTGATAAAGACTGTAGGCAATGCAAATTTTTTTTACAGCGAAAATGGGATATAAACAACCCATTTAAAACAAAATTTATTTTTAATGTAAAACAAGATCAAAATTGGAAGAATTTTCAGGCAATGCTAATGTTTTACATCGAAAACATGAGCCAAAAAATTTAGACTTAGCTTAATTTCTGTTAAAATTTGTAAAAGAGGAGAGATTTAAATGTTTTTTAAATTTATTTTTTATACCCGAGGTAAAGGGAAAAACGCACTCTTGTGTTTTTTTTAAAATTCAGTCCCCTGTGTTTGCAGTTTTGAAAATGTAAATCTGTTCCCCCCGGGGCACACGAGGGCCTATTTTTACAAAAGGCGGCCCAGGATTTAAAGGGTGCGCAAGGTTCTGCTTTGCCGGTTCGAAACACGGGGCCCCGTTTAAAGTTCTTCAAAGGGACTTTTTGGGGAGATGGAGTTAGCATGATGTTAATAAAAGGAAAGAAAAATCCCCTTTCGCCCGGATTCAAACCCTGGGTCGTCAAATTGCCAGCCCCAATGTTCTGACCTAGGCTACCCGCCCCCCGAGAAGAAAGGAGAGAGAGGGAAGAGAAGAGAGACGGATGGGGAGGGATGGGAGAGAGAAAGGGGACAATGGAGAGAGGAGAGGAGGGAGAGGAAAAGGAGTTGAGAGGGGAGAGACGCGTGGCCCCATGACACTAAAAACACAAAACCCCGGAACAACCCAACACACACACAGCCCACCGGGACACACAGAGAACACACCCCAAAACAGACACACACACACACAGACACACCCCGGGACCAAGCAACAGACACAGACACAGAAACAGAAACAGACACACAAAACAACACACAGAAAAAACGAAAAGGCCCCATGAAACACGGGAAAGAAAAAAGAAAAAGCCACAGGTGGGGAAGGGAAAAGGGCAGAGACTTTAGCATAGACAAAAATGAAAAACCCACAGAAAAAACGCTTAACACAAAAACATACACACACATAAAACCACACACTCACAAAACACCCCACCCCCACGGGGCACAAAACGCACAGGCACACACACACACACCACACACACACACAAAACACACAAAACACACACACACACACAAACACACACCCCCAACCCCACACCCCTTTAAAAGGGAAAATTCAAAACACACACACAAACACAAAACACCACCACACACATAACACATACACACCCCCACATACCCACAAAACACCCCAATTACACACACCCCACAAAAAACCCCCCCCACACACACACAACACAAAACACCCCCACAAAACACAACACACCACACACACACACCACCCCCACAAAACCTTTATGGACATTTTTTTTAGTTAGCAGGCCAGTTTCTAGATGAAGACTGACGCAAAGAAGGTTTGCATTGCAATTGCAAAGAAAAACTATGAAAATGCGGGAAACAAGATCCCCCGGGAAACCCCAAAGTCGAAATTTGTCGTTTTGTTCGTGGGAAATTTAGGGCTGCCGGGATTTCCGGGGAAAATTAAAAAAACAAAGGGAAAAGTCGCACGAAAAAAAATGTACCCCCGGTCAAAAGTGGAAGGGGGAAAGGGGGGTTGAGGGTGGGGAGGGGGTGATCCCGGTTCCCCTTTACTGGCAATTCGTTTCACTTTCATTTCCCCTTTCCTATCCCTTTAGTTTTCAGTAGAGCGTTCGAACCCCAGTGAAGTTTTTTGAAACAAACTTCTTCCACCCAGAAAGGTTGTTCTAAAATTTGTAAAAAAAAATGTTGAAATTAAAAAAGATTAAAAAGAAAAAAAAAATTTTTTCCCATCCCTTTGTAACCCAATTCAACGCAAGGGAAAAATCATTGGATGGAAAGGCTAGGAAAGGCTGTGCAGGGGAAAAGACTAGGAAAAGGAAAGGGAAAAAGGCAAGGAAATTTTATTTTTTAAAAATCGCTTTTTTTTTTTAAAGCCTTCAGCGCCTGAGTTTTTTTTTTTTTTCCAAGTTCTTGATTAAAGGGACGGGTACATGAAAAAGTAAGAAAGCCTGATTCAATAATAAAAAAGAACTTGACAAGTACTTCTAAAGGGAGTTCTAAAAAAGAAGAATATTTGCAGGGGAAAGATATTTTCTTTGTCACTACTGTATGGGCAACGGGCTTTCTGCCGCCCTTAATTACTTAAAAAAGGTATTCATTTTATTGTTCCCGCCTCTGCGATCCCCCTCATAAATCTTTGGGGAAAAATTTGAAGTGCCTGGGTTTCCTTTCCCGAAATTTTTAATTTACAGGAGGTTTTGCCGGTCCTTTAGCCGACATTTTCCCGGCTTCAGAACGTCATTGATTAAGAAGTTAATAAAAGAAGAAAAAAAAAACAGGGGAAATTGACAAAAAAAACACCCGGAAAAAGAGATGGGTTTGGGTCGATCAAAAGAAAGGAGAGATTTGGGAAAATAGGATAAAACTAAAAAAAAAAAAAAAGGGAGAAACAAAAGGTTTTATTTAAAAAAAACGAAATTTTGGGAAAAAAAATTCCCGAAATTAAGGGATGCTGTTGTTTTTTCTGTAAGAGTCATGGCATCCCCAAAGGATGAACCCCCTTTGTAATTTAGGAAACATTCAGTTAAACAAAAAAATTAAAAAAACCCCAAAAACATAAAAAAAAAAGGGGAAAACTTTAACCCCCAAGAAAAAAAAAAAGAGAGAAAAAGAAAGGAAATTTCAGGGAAAAAAAAGGAAAAAGGAAAAAGGGCAAAAAATTGGGGGGGGAAAAAACTATTTCTTCTGCTTGGCTTGAAAACATCCCGAAAATTTAAAAAGGGCAGTCTTTCCATCATGAGTAAAATCCACCTTTCCTTTTTTTTCCAAATTTCTTCTTTTTTCTTCTTCTTCTTTTTTTTGTTTTCTTCTTCTTGTTCTTTTCCCTTTTTTTCTTTTCTTTTCTTTTTTCTTTTTTGTTCTTTTCTTCTTCTTCTTCTTTTTTGTTCCTTTTTTCCCTTTTTCTTCTTCTTCTTCTTTTTCTTTTTTTTCTTCTTTTTTCTTCTTTTCTTTTCTTTTTCTTTCTTCCTTCTTCTTCTTCTTCCTTTTTTTGTCTTTTTTTCTTCTTTTTTCTTTCTTCTTCTTCTTTCCCTTTTTCTTCTTCTTTTCTTCT
>JASPKP010004140.1:12500-18206 GCA_030674155.1 Stramonita haemastoma | reverse complement strand
TTTTTTTTTTTAAATTTTTTGTTGTTTGTGGTTTTTTGGGTTTGGAGGGGGGTTTCCCCTTCCCCCAAAAAGATATCGGAAAAAAAAAAAAAAGAAAACTTGTCATGTTGTGTTTTTCCAAATCTGTATTTTTGATTAAAGAATGTGTAAACTGAATGAAAAGAGAAACAGAGAGGAGAAAAAGGGAACAAGGAGAGGGTGGGGAGGGTGTGGAGAAGATGGGGGGGGGGGGGAAGGGGGGAAGGTTTGGAGTGGGGGGGGGGGGGAGGAGGGGGAAAAGGTCAAACCTTTTTTAAAGCTGACACAGGTCAGATTGCACTCTTCAGCTAAACTTGACTATGAGAAAAGCCCCAGTGATAAGTGCATAGAGGCTATTCATTTTGGCTGATTCGGGGAAAAAAAAAAAAAAACCAAAAAAAAGAAAAGAAAAAAAATAGTATAAAGAAAAAGGAAGTGGGTGTAAAAAAAAAAAAAATTTAAAAAAGAAAAGAGAAGGCAAGTCAAGAAAGAGGATACAAGGGAAAAAAAGAGAAACAAAGATGGACAAAAAAGAAGAGAAAGAAAGAAAAAGATTCCCTGGTATACTTTTCTCAACCAGGCAATCTTCAAACTGTTGCAAGTACCCCCGATCTAAGTGTCAAACATTTTATTCATTCACCCCCCCTACTGAGCATAGTTTTCACTGTGTTCAAGTTCTATACCTAAAGTCCAAAGCCTCACTAGTTTTCAAGATGTATCAGGTTTTTATCTTTCAATTACTGTTGAAGCATTTAATCTGAAACATAAATACTAAAAACAACCTTTGTCTGCCGATTTCTTTTTGGAGGCAGAATCTCGTGTATGCCTCCCCCTTTAAACCCCCTTTCCCCTTTCCGTTATAAAGGTAGCTGTACTTTTTCTTCAAAAAAGGAGGCTTTGAGAGAAGGAGTATATCGATGTTTATTTGTGAAGCCACATTTATATTCTTGTCGTCGCTTGACTTGACTGGACTTCAACCCCTGAGCTTCTAGAGAAGTCGTAAAGGGGAGGGGGGGTGGGGGTGGGGGGTGGGGTGGGGGGGACTGCACTAAATGTCATATTTCAAGCAGTATATCTTAGGTAAGTTGACCCGTACCCTAGCGGAGTCCATCTTTCCCCTTAGATAGCAATGTGCATGCTGGGTATGTTTGTGTCATCAGTCTCATCGACCATTAGCTGACCGACTCAACGAGTGCAAAACAGGTGGCTCCCCAAATAAGATTTTTAAAAGTATATACCCCCCCCCCCCCCCTTCTATAATGGCACAAGGAATTTTCACGTTCCTTATTCAATTTAGCAGCTTTACTTATGTGTCTTTATTCAAGAAGATCGTTATTTTTTTTTCACAGTTTTGTTTTTTGTTCACCTTCAAAATAAGCAGTTGTACATTGTTAGAAATGATTACATACAGTGATAACAGCTTCAAAGTGAAAGCTGTACTGTTTTCGTCAACTATGACACTTGTAAGTGTTAAAAAATGCTTACCGACAAGTGCTATACTATGATGATAGGCCTAATGGTGATGATGACGATACTGTCGAAGCTGTTGTATGACACTTTTGATCTTGTGATGTCTTCCTTGTTGCTTGCTTGCAAGAATGAAATAATTAACCGTGATGAATTAACTGGCATGAAATTGTTGAGAGTGCTGAGGCCATAGTCGCTTGATGATGGCTCTGAACCGCTTGAAAAGTGAAAACAAAAAAAAAAGAATTCAAGTGTCTTTGTTTGTTTGTTTGTTGCAAACTATATTAGTGATTGAAACGAAAACATCAGATTGGGTCTGTGAATTGATGTGATAGCGAAGTGATTGTTGAATTCAAATTGATGTCTATGGATAGATTGTGATTCCGCGAAGTCTTTGTCTGTCTGTCTGTCTGTCTGTCTGTGTCTGTCTGTCTGTCATTGTCTGTCTCTCCGTCTCTGTGTCTCTGTCCGTTCTCTCTCTCTCTCTCTCTCTCTCTCTCTCTCTCTCTCTCTCTCTCTCTCTCTCTCTCTCTCTCTCTCCCTCTCTCTCTCTCCTCTCCTCTCTCTCTCTCTCTCTCTCTCTCTCTCTCTCTCTCTCTCTCTCTCTCTCTCTGCACTGGTGCCTGTGTGTGTGTGTGTGTGTGTGTGTGTGTGTGTGTGTGTGTGTGTGTGTGTGTGTGTGTGTGGTGTTGTGTGTGTGTGTGTGTGCGCGCGCGCGCGCGCGAAAAGTGCACGCATGAGCTCATCATAAAGATCTTTCTTTTAAACATTCCATTTCTTGGCCCCACGAAAAAACAACAACAAACTTATAAAGTGGAACACAGAGTGGCTTCAAGATGTGAGGCAGCGACTGGCAGCATTCAGTAGAAACTATCAAGACACTGATGATACCATATCATGAAACGTATTTTACATTAGTTTACAGCAAACTCGTTTGCTACATTCGTTTATTTTGTGGTGATTTTTTTTTTTTTCCGTATTCAGTTATGTAATGTTACTCTGTCCAATATCTAAGTTGACATGATTGTGTTTCAATGGGTTTCCTTATCGATTTTGTTCAATATTTATCTAAGTTATTGTCTGTATAAAACTGCATTTCAGTTGGCATTGGTTGGTGTTCTCTGGACAGAAGTCGATGTAATGTAATCACCGTTATTTATGAGTTGTTGTACATGGTTGCCAAATACTAGGGTCAAACTGGCTTTGGGTTTAGTTTTGCTTTTGTTTTTTTGTGTGTGGATGATAATGAAAGCACACACGCTATTAATTTTTGTCATGCATTTTATTCAGTGTAGTACCACCGCAGTGTTTTGTGTGTATATTGTGTTCAGTTTTCCTATAACAATATTATGCATTTATTTATACCACCACTTGTGTTCGAGACGTCCCTTGTGTGCAAAAGTATTTGGTTCACACCACTTCATAATGCGCAGATTGAGGCGTTGTACATTTTTCAGACTTGGTTGTATGTTGTTGATACTGGATTGGTGTAGTATTCTATTTCTGTTAGTTTAGGGGTGTTTTTTGGTTTGTTTGTTTGTTTTGGCTTATGATCACTTCTGTAAATGAGAACGATAGCGAAGAGTTATATGAACAAGTAGAGTGTAAAAATGAGAATGAAGTTACTGAGAAGAGAATTCTGGACATGTTTTTGTTACCCTTGCATTTCTTATTGTTGCGCGTTGCCATTGTTGTTGTTGTTGTTGTTGTTGTTGTTGTTGTTGTTGTTGTTGTTGTTGTTATTATTATTATTATTATTATTATTATTATTATTATTATTATTATTATTATTATCGTTATTATTATTATTAAGGAATTTGATAGTCATTGCTATATATATATTTTTTAATGTGTATATCAACCATACATGTATTTACGGTCTTGAATCCGCTTATATAGATCTATTTCGTGAAGCATTTTTACTTTCTTTGACTAAAGGCGTTTTTTTTTTGTGCTTCGGGTTTTTGTTGTTGTTGTTGTTTTTTTCTTAAAACTGACAGTCTATGGTGTGTGTGTGTGTGTGTGTGTGTGTGTGTGTGTGTGTGTGTGTGTGTGTGTGTGTGTGTGTGTGTGTGTGTGATAAAGACTGTAACAGTGTCTCTAGTCTTACGGGGGGGGGGTTCTGTGTATCGATAGAAGTTCATTAAGTTATGGTTTTGTTGCCAAGTATTTTCAATGGTTGTCGGGCAGCAGAGTTGTGTAACCTTTTCTTTTTTGTTGCGAATCTCATTTTTATAACGCTTGCCTTGTCTAGAATGGATAGATGGATGGATACGTGGATGGGTGAATGGATGGATGGATGGATGGATGGATGGATGGATGGATGGATGGATGGATGGATGGATGGATGGGTGAATGGATGGATGGATGGATGGATGGATGGATGGTTGGATTAGTGTGACACATTACACTGGATTGTTTGATAGTGTGCGCGTGCGTGCGTGCGTGTGTGTGCACACATACACGTACGCAGTTCGTATTACGGTCTTGTTGTCATAAGTGCAGGCTTATGCTTTTTTCAGATACCTATGCATTTAACAAACTGAGTCTTGTATTTATAACCACAGTGTGTTCGACTGTTTCAAAGTCACCAAATGTACGCCTCCAAACATTCATTAATCAGAAGCCTTTGAGTGTGTTCATTGTCAGATCAATATTTTTTCTAATATGTACCTATACAATTTATTATTTTTTTTATTATGTGTGTGCGTTTACTTTATTCTAAAGCTCAGGTTTCTGAGGTTGAAAATCTCCAGACACCTGGTTTTATAACCATGACACACATGATAGTCAGTGTGTGTGTGTGTGTGTGTGCGTGCGTGCGTGCGTGCGTGCGTGCGTGCGTGCGTGCGTGTGTGCGTGTGTGTGTGTGCGTGTGTGTGTGTGTGTGTGTGTGCGTGCGTGCGTGCGTGTGTGTGTGTGTGTGTGTGTGTGTGTGTGACTGGGAGAAAGAGAGAGGAGGAGTGGGAAACAAGTCTACCCGCTCTATACCAGCACCCAACACCTCTGCAGTAAGGGGTGGGCTGTAACGTTCCGCTTCAGCCGTCAAGGTCACGTCTCACCCTTCTGTCAAAAGCCTGTCCACGTGGCTGCTTTAAAGGGAACAGCAAGGCAAAAATGTGTCGTATACCTACAGGTAAAATATAATGCTCGCACAGCATCGTTGCTTCAAGAATTGTACCATTTTTAAGGGTGGGCTCGCGGCGCCAAAGTGGGAGGACTTGCGATCACAGTCCCTACATCGGATATTTCCGCTGGGGCTATATTACATATGATACAACCTTAATAACAACACAAAATGCCCCGTCTCCAAAATGGTGCATCCTATACTGGAGAAAAGGGATAAAAGCGTAGTTTTTTTTTTAATGCCACTCCTATTGCAAAAATGAACCCCAAAAACATCGACCTTGATGCGGTGAATTTTCTGCGGTGCAGATTTTAGTCATGCCCCTATCTCTTCTGCATAATGTGTCAAACCTAGCCTAGCCTTTAGCTAAGACCAATGTGTTCATTCAAAGTGCGAATGAAGAATCTTAACGATGTGTTTATATCTTAAAACAGCTTACCCTTTTGACAATGTTGTCATACGGTCTTTGTGTCGTTGGCAGAATATCAAATGAAGCATATCAGTTCACAAGTCACATTCCAGAAATTTTTTTTGAGGGGAGGGGGGGGGGGGGGGGGGGGGGGGGGGGGGGGGGGTCGGGGGGGTTGCGGCATGAATCAGTTGTGTGACATACATACTTTACCAGGTAGATAAACATGCTTCATTCCCACTTTTTATCATACAGTCTTTCCCACGTGCCTTTTTCGACTGAAACAATGTTGGTCAATATATATTGCTATTATCATGATTATGAACATTCCATTTCCCCCCACCGCCGATATATTTTCTTTTCTGTAGAAAGTTTTGATAACGATGGGTGTGTGTGTGTGTGTGTGTGTGTGTGTGTGTGTGTGTGTGTGTGTGTGTGTGTGTGTGTGTGTGTGTTTGCTTTTATCAAGGCAGTCAAAAAGATGGACTTGGGGGATGTTTGTTATGTGAAAATTGTTTGCTATTTTTGTATAACAATTTGAAAAGTATGCCTTTTATCTTTAACAAAACTGATTTGCTATTGGGCGTGCCAAAAAACAACAGAAACTTTTTATTTAAAAAATTCATAACATACTTCATTAACAAACAAAAAAAAGCAAAGTTCAAAGAAGTCTTCCGAAACTTCC
>JASPKP010004140.1:0-10000 GCA_030674155.1 Stramonita haemastoma | reverse complement strand
AAAGGAAGAACTGGGGCTCCGAAAAACGACCGACAATTCCAGAGACACAGTGAGTGAGATAAAAGATCTAAAACTATTAGTTGCCTCACTGTGTGAAAAGATTAATTCGCTGGAAAATCGTATCAGCCAGCTAGATCAACACGTTTGCTGTTACTCTCAGCCAGAAAAAACAGTAGACCTACGTTGTGTTGACAAAGAGACCCAGACAGACAGTCCCGAAAAACTAGAAAAACAACAACGTAGCTATGCTCAGGCTGCCAGATCAGCTGCACCAGTACCTTGTAAAAAAGCACCAGTGAAGAAGTCAGGTGCAGGGCTAGTGCAGCAAAAAAGAAATGAAAAAGCTGCATCAAACAAGGTATATTTAGAAAAAACTGTTCAGGCCGCAAATGACGTCAAGACTGTCACTGACGTCAAACATCCATCTCCTAAAAGAGAAAAATAATCGGATCTAAACAGAAAGAAGAAGACCGAGATGTACCACAGGTCGTGTTCCTTCACGACTCTGTCATGAAAGGCGTTAATGCTGACAGACTAGGGCTTTCCTATGGCTTTAACATGGTCTCCTGTAAAGCCCTCAAAATAGAGGATATACAACCAGCCCTGGACACAGCATTCTCCCAATCTGACAGACCTTTAGATGCTGTGGTCATTCATTGCGGAATAAATGACATAAAGACCTCTGACCCAAGACTTACCAGCAAGAAATACATTGACTGTATAAATGCTATTGTAGCTGACCACCCAAGAGCAAAAATCGTTGTCAGCAAGATTGCTCCGGTTAGAGATTCAAAACTAAATGTTCAGAGAGAACTTTTCAATGCGCTAATCAGCGCTGAACTACACGATGTTGTCAATGTGTCCTTAGTTCACCACTCCAACCTTTCAACACACAGCAGGGTTCTAAAGGACGGTCTGCACCCCTCACGGAGAGGATCCAGTCTGCTGGCAGTCAACGTCGGCAGACACGTCCGTCAGCTGTTCTGGCAGACTCCGAGGAAGACCAGAAGACACCCAACTCTGCAGCCACCCAGCAAGAACTTTCCAGCATTCCCCCGTGTCTTACCTCAGGTTGGAGAGAGGGGTCCGTGGTGGAACATGTGTGGTTATGTAGGAGAATGGTACTGAACATTTATGAACTGATTGAAAAAAACTGATTTTGAGATTTTATTAGTGTCATCATTGTAGATCTGTGATTGATTCTGGCTCTCACTTTCTGAACGCATTTTCTATTGCTCAGATTAAGTCTATTAGTAATAGTTGCAACTGAGCTATCTTGAATTTTTGTTTTCATTTATTATCAATTGATTTGTTTACTTAAGTTCTTCATTGTTCTATTCTCATTTAAAAATGGTACAACTATGTCCAGTAAGGATATTACAGTGGAACTGTAGATCAGTGGTGACAAACCTACACTATCTTATTCAGCATCTTTCCACAGTCAGGTATCATATATTAGTTTTACAGTCATTGAATGTCAGTCAAAACAAGTTGCCAAGACTGGCAAATTTTTACTATCCACCAATGCATGAAAACATTATTAATGATACAGAAAAGATAAAAACCGCTATATACATACGTGAAAACATGGAATATAGTTCATGTATCTCACCAGCACCATCTAATATATTGAATCTATATTCCTGTGCAGCAAATGTTAAAGTCGATAATCATCTCATCATAAAGGTTGTTTCTGTATATCTTCCTAAAGGACCAAATGAGGAAAATACTGAATGGATTCGTACATTGCAAGATTCAAATAAAAAGTGGCTAGTTGTAGGTGACTTTAATGCACATTCTCCTTTCTGGGATAAGGGTTGCACGTCAATAACTAGCAATAGATTTGTTGAAAATATAGTAGATTCTTGCCTTTACTTATTAAATAATGGTAGTGTAACAAGAATCCCAGATATTGCAAGTCATAGGGCAAGCGCCATTGACTTGTCTTTCATTTCTCCTATGCTTGTTTCAAATTGTAAATGGGAAACACACACCAACACTTTAGGGAGTGATCATTTACCAATTATGATTACCCTTAATGACCACTCCTGTCGATTTAGTAATGATAAAGATGCTATCCCAAAATATAATTATGGTCTTGCAGACTGGAATAAATTTAATGCTTTTCTAGCAGCAGTAAATACAGAAAGTATTAAAGATGATGACGTTGATATTTTTTACAAACAGTTTACAGATAAAATTTTAGAAGCTGCTGATGCGTCAATTCCAAAATTTTCATCTTTGAAATCCAACAAACACTCAGGTAATATATGGTGGAATGATTCTTGCCAGAAAGCTGTAAATGAGAAAAAAGAAAAAATATAAAAACTATATTAAAGAGCGTAATGAACATAATCATCTCTTAATGAAAAGAGCAAACTCTGCATGCAACAGTATTATAGCACAAGCTAAGCGTAGTTTTTGGAGTAGTTTTTGTACAAAAAATGTTTTCAACTATACAGATCTAAAAAAGGTGTGGAAAAAATTCAATGACATGAAAAATGGGGTTTCTTTACAGAATTGTCCAATCAAATTAGAGGAAAATGAAGTTCTTTCTGATTCAGAAAAAGCTGAAATTTTTGTGAATATGTTTTCTGATTCTATGAGTACTGAAAACCTTTCAGCTAAATCTAAAGCTTTTAGAGAAACTGAGGTACAGAAAGATGACTATTTAGATCCAGAATGCGATAATGCACACTTTGTGAATGCCCCTATTACGTTGCAAGAAGTAAGAGATGTAATCTTTTCTCTGCCCACTAAAAAGACATCAGTGGGTAAAGATTCCATATCGAATGAACTACTAAGGCATCTGCCTAATAACTGGTTAATCTTGTTGTCAGACCTTTTTCAGCACTGCTGGATAACTGGAATTATACCTCAATCATGGAAACATTCTATTTTGATACCAGTATTAAAGCAAGGAAAAAACAAGAGTGATAAAAATAACTATAGACCAATTGCACTAACTTCTCATACAGGAAAGTTGATGGAAAAAATAATCTTAAACAGAATGACACATTTTTGTGACAAAAATAAAATTATACCTATAAATCAGGCAGGTTTCCGTAAGGGTAGATCTACAGTTGATCATTTGGTAAAACTAACGACTCATGTAAAACATCAGTTTGCTCGCAGGAAGAATGTACTAGCCACTTTTTTTTGACGTACATAAAGCATATGATCATGTGTGGCATGAGAGATTGCTATATAAACTGAAATCTATTGGCCTTTCTGGCAGTATTTACTTCTATATTAAAAGTTTTTTGTCAGAAAGAATCATTCAAGCTAAAGTTGGAAATTGTTATTCTACTCCAAGATCACCACACATGGGTATCCCACAAGGTTCAGTAATATCACCCTATCTATTCAATATTTTATTGTATGATCTTCCTAGACTTTTATCAAGCAGTGCTGTTCTTGTACAATATGCTGACGACATATGCATGTGGATGGATGTTACAATGAAAAAGAAAACACCCAAAAGACAGTTGAAGTTCTATCAAAATGTATATCAAAAAGAAATTGACAAACTCAGTAGTTATCTTTTTGAAAATGGTCTCTCACTTTCACCTGAAAAAACCAACCTTGTCCTTTTTAACAACGGTGTTGACCCACAAGATTTACCTAATTTTCGAATTAATGGAGAAGATCTAGAATACAAACAAGCAGTGAAATTTTTAGGAGTATACCTTACTTCTAAGTTAATGTGGAATCAACATATTGAATACTTGGCAACTAAAGCTAAAAAAGTTCTTAACTTCTTAAAAGTTACCAGTAAACAACCATGGGGGCAAGATACTTCTGTATTAAAGCATCTATCCTTGTCCCTTGTGCGCTCAAGACTGTCCTATGGACAAGAAGTCTTTTTCAGTGCTCCAAATTACTTGCTTAAGAAAATCCAGAGTCTTGATTGTAAAGCTTTTCGACTTGCTTTAGGTGTACCACCTCATGCCTCATCTATAGGCACATATAAAGAAGTAGGGGTTCTGCCTTTGAATGAATATCGACAACTTGCTGTGGCAAAATATGTTCTAAGAAGTACAGCAAATGATAGCAATGTTGAAAAAGAAGTCCAGATAAAGTCTGACTTTCACTTTCCGAAAAGAGCAAGAACTATTAGCTCACTTACCACAATTAGCACGTATACCTCTACACTTTTTTAAACATTCAGAACTTAACCCAAATGAAGTAGCTAAATCAGAGGTAAAGACAGCTCCCTGTCCACCTTGGGAACTGCTTAAAGCTCATTTTGACATTAATTATTCTTCTATAAGAAAAGTTGACAATGTTAACATTCTTACATCATTAGTAAAGGAACATATTCAAACCACTTACCCTGATCATCTCAAAATCTATACCGATGGGTCTGTTCTAAATACTAATGAGACAGGTGCAGCTTTCATTATCCCATCATTGAAAGTAGAACGATCTTTCAACCTGGGAAAAAATAAATCTATATTTACAGCTGAGCTAACTGCCATTCTGTTGGCATTATACCATGTACTTGACTTCCCTAAAAACATATTCAACATCCTTATGTGTGTCGATTCTAAATCGGTTTTGCATGCTTTAAACAATTCTACTTCTAAAGTAAGAAAAGACCTCATCACTGAAATCAGGCATCTGGTACACTTTTTGATTTTAAGAGGTAGCACTATTACTTTCTGTTGGGTTCCCTCACATACTGGTATCTATTTTAATGAAAAAGTTGACTGCCTTGCAAAGTTTGGAGCCAGGTGTAAAAATAATTCTTGTGAAATAAATGTTGCCTTATCTCTGCATGAGGGATATAACTTGCTACAAAACGCTTGCTGGAAGCATTTCAGAAAGAAGATAAATGAGTCTGGCTATTGTCCGTATAATAGCCGCACAAGCAATGTGATAGATTTTCAGAATGCTTTAGTATGTAACAAAGTTTCTGGTTGGTATAATCGGAGAAATGTGTCATCCCTCATTTATAAAGTTAAACTAAACGCATTCAGGACAAAATACGTGAAAGATGTAAACTGTATTTGTGGTGAGAAGATTACAAATAGTCATGTCATTTTCAATTGTGAACATTTAAAAACATTTTTACCTGCTGTACCTAGTTTGTCACTGGATCAGATTTTGTCTGAACCTTCTTTGCTGTTGGACATTGTGTTAGCGTTGAAAAGAAGTCCAATAATCCAGTTTTTGTAGTGTTAGGATTAGTTTCTTATTTCAGCATTGTTAAATGACATTTTTCAGTTTATTGTTAACTCTTTCAGGTTTTTGTTTTGTTTTGTTTTGTTTTTTGTTTGTTTGTTTGCTTGTTTTTGTTTGTCTAAAATCACAAAATGTGAATAGACGTTAAACTGAAGATACATACATTACATACATACATACATACATACATACATACATACATACATACATACATACATACAGACAGACATACAGACAGACAGACAGACAGACAGACAGACAGACAGACAGACATTCAGACATACAGACATACACGCAAACAAACAAACAAACCCATGCGCGCACACACACACACACACACACACACACCACACACACACACACACACACACACACACACACAACACACACACACACACACACACACATTGAAAGGAACCTATCACATGTAATTTAGATCTTAAAAAAAAAAAAAAAAAAAAAAAAACCAGGGGGGGTGAACCGATCAGTGCCTGTTCTGAGCCAACATATACAGGACACCACCAACTATGTACCATCTGGAAATGAAACTTTGCCTTCGTCCCTGTTAAACCTTTTAAAAATAATAATAATAATAACAACCCCAAGATACTTCACAGTCCAACAGTATGGTCCTTAAAGAGTCATCATCATCATCATCACCATCATCATCATCGTCGTCATCATCATCGTCATCGTCATCGTCATCATTATCATCATTCTTTTGAACTGGATGGCTATTGGGGAATACCAGGGACAACGCTGGTCGACAGCTTGGTCATGATACTTCAAATGTTTGGGGGCATTTTTTTGTTTGTTTGTTTGTTTTGTTTGGATTTTTTTTCCTTTTGTTTTGTTTGGGGTTTTTTGTTTGCTTTAAAGAAATGGTGTGGCAAATCCAAGTCGATATGAATCCTCAGTCTTTCCCGAATCTAACTTGGCGCATTGATAACCAAGGGAGCTGACATTGGATGCAGTCACAAAAGGACAGCTCTGTGCACATGACATCCAACTCTGTTCCAAAACAAAAAAAAAAATTATCTTAACAAATTTGCGCCAAAATAGAGTTCGTGGAGAAGTGATACGATAGGAAGGGTCACCCTCTCAATTCTCCATATCTTTCCTCCGAGCACCCTCCCTCCCTCTCCCCCCCCCCCCCCCCCCCCCCCCCCCCCCCCCCCCCCAAAAAAAAAAAAATTGAAAATTAAAGTGCCCATCAGTTGTGCATTGCATTCACGTGTGTTGCAGGGCTTTGCCGATTTTTATCCCTATTCAATGAAATCAAAGCCATAGCACGTCAATGACTGTCTGCATCACAATAGAAAACGTCTTCAGCAGGATCTTGAGTACGTTTATCAAATGGAACTGGCAGAAAGTCAATATTATGGAATAAAAAACGTGGAAGAAGGGAGACTACTAGGGTTACATAGGTAAACCCCGTGATTGCTTCCCTTGACACCTGCGGAGTATCCGCAGCATAATTATGTGTAAACTAAAACAATGTGTTTCATTTAAGGAGAATATTATTCTGTTTTGTTTGATCATGATATGAAATGTTTTGCCGACAAGTTTTTGTCTGTCTCTTTGCATTCTCCACTTGATACCCTGGGGATGGAGGTGGTGGTAGGCAATAGGGCAAAAGTAGGGTATCGTATCGATGTGCGTAAAAAAAGCTTCCAGACCAACGGTGTTAGAAAAACATCGTGTTAAACTCGACATTTAAACAAGTCTTTATTGTTGGTAAAAGCCTGTCATATATATAGTTTTCCATATTTTGCGGTGACTGAATAAGTTTTAACTATATAAACATTGAATACAGTTATCATTTCCCAAGATTGATTACCCGAGGAATGTGCAGCAGTTACCGCCCTTCCCACTGTTCTTTTATGGCAAAGAGCATAAGCGGTATGGTGGGAATGGTCCCACTCAACTCTGGAAGGAGTGAGGTCACCGGATTCACAGTACCGTGAAAAAGCAGACTTTGATCTCGAGGAGGCGGCGTGACGTAAGATCCATGAACTAGCTGACTGGGGAGCAGACCATCAACAGCAAGAGTGTGAAGACAAGGATACTTTTTGTTCACTCGCAGTGTCAAAGAATGGATGCCCTGATTCGCAAAGTGAAAAAGACGCCAGGTTCTCCCGACGCCGGAAAGGCTCGGCATGAAAGTAAGATCTTGTTTTTCTTCTTTTGTTACTCTAAGAATAATTTGTCAGAAGGTATCCTAGGAGCGGAAACGATTGTCAGAGGTTTTTTGAAAGGAAGAATCTAAGCGATTTCAGACAGATCGTACTGATGATGTGAAAACTTCACGACAGCTACTGAAGCAGACAAAACGGTAGCTAGCTCGAGTAGGCGTGGCTGACACAAATTCCGATACTTCACGTTAGTTCATTTGTTCTGGTTGTTACGTGTAATCCAACGTTCTGACACAAATATGGGGTACTGATCACAAATTTGTACCATGCACCATTAAAGGCGGAACAGACTTTTGAATGGGTTGAAATGACTTAAAAAGAAAGTTAGAAACTGAACCTAACAGAACACAAGTTAGGTGAATTGTTGATGATACTGGGTCTCATTGCACATAGGAATAGCTATAAACATATGTGGGCATATTGTCTATCGATTAGCACACACACATGTATGATGTGTGTATCATTCATTTTTTTAAAAAATTGTGCACACATATGGACACACACACACATATACACACACACACTCACTCTAAAACACACACACACTCACTCTAAAACACACACACACACACACACACACACACACACACACACACACACAAGTAAAATACTAACACACACACACACACACACAGTGACACACACACACTCACACACACACACACACACACACACACACACACACACACACACACACACACACACACACACACAGAGCCAGACCTGGACTTTGATCTCAAGGAGGCAGAGTGACCTAATATCCCTGAACTAGCTGACTAGGGAGCAGACCATAATAGCTTGTAATAGTTTGTGAGCAGAGGAATAGTAATACCTTTTGTTTGTTTGTTTTTTCCTCAGTGTCAAGAATGGATGGCCTAATTGGAGAGTGAAACAGTGAATCATTGAAGTAGTGAATCATTGAAGTGTGCCTAATATAGGCAACAGGTGTGAAACTGACAGTCTGTATTTGTCAGTTGTCACTTTTCAGTTTTTGTTATTGTTGTTGTCATACTCATGTAGTCTTCCAATCTCTCTCTCTCTCTCTCTCTCTCTCTCTCTCTCTCTCTCTCTCTCTCTCTCTCTCTCTCTCTCTCTCTCTCTCTCTCTCTCTCTCTCTCTCTTCATGTGTGTGTGTGTGTGTGTGTGTGTGTGTGTGTGTGTGTGTGTGTGTGGTTTTGTGTGCGTGCGTGTGCGTGCGTGTGTGCGTGTGTGTGTGTGTGTGTAGATGTGTGTGTGTGTGTGTGTGTGTCACTGTGTGTGTGTGTGTAGGCACATAGTGACATACATCTATAATGATACATGTGTGTGTATGTGTGTGTGAACACTTTAGACTTAGTATGCATCTGGGTAGATCTGTGATATTTACTTTTATATTCATGATGATTTTTAAAAGAATTTTTTAAAAAAATCTGCAGCCATTTACTTGTTGATGTGTTATAATCAAACATCTCCATGGTATTATGTAAATTTTAACTGCATGCAGCATTTAAACCATCCGTGGTATGTGTGGATCCATATCGACACATTGTCATTGGGGGACAGATAGCCTAGTGGTCAGAACATTGTGCTGGCAATTTGACGACCCGTGTTCGATTCCGGTCGTGGAGATTTTTGTCCTGGAGTTAACATCAGTGCTTACTCCACTCTCCCTGAAAGTCCTTCGGATAAGACTTTGATAAATTAAACTGAGGCCCCGTGTGTGAACGCACGCAGAACATCTTGCGCACATGTTAAATCCTGTTTCACTTTTTGTAAGAGTAGGCCATTGTGTGCCAGTGGGAACAGATGACATTTACAAAACTGCATACACAGGAGGACTGGATGTAAAAAAGCACAAGAGTGCTTATTCCATTATCCTCAATATAAAAGAATTTAAATCAATCGATATAAAATCTGAATAAATCAAATCAACCTCTGTAAACATGAGTTTTGTTGTATCCCATTGGCATTGTGTCCAGAACTAGGGGAAGGATGGGCAGAGAACAAGCAGCCAGTGGCAGAAGATGGGGGTGTTGTGTTTTACCTCAAATATCTGGGCTTCACCCTTGTGGATGAAGTCGATGATGATGAAAGCTATGGAGATGGAGCAAGCACTAAGGCTGTACAACGAATTGTGGCTATGGTGAGACTTTTTCCCTCAGCTTTTGTATTTTGTCATTGATTGGCTGTATAAATCAAGAACAACATATTTGCATTGTACTTGTAGTTTGTGATTTTTCTTTGAAAAAATGATGCATAATTTATAAATGGAGAACAAATCTCATGACCCTTTCATTGTTTCAGTAACTGTAAATAACTCAGAGTCTGAAGCAACTGTATCTAAAACATTTTAGAAATTAGACTAGTTAAAGATTAATCATTGAATCATTATCATTATGCAACATTTTTTGTCAGCACTTTGATTTAGTTAATGAGTGCAGAAATAATATTATATTCTTAATCTTATGCAAGTATCAGTCGCAGTATGATCTTCATTCAAACAGAAGGCAAGCAAACCTTTCTCAGTAAAATTCTGGCTTGCAAAAAAGACTGCTGTTACTGTGTTAGTGTTATGATATTATTCATTTCTAAGTGTTGTTTGCTTTCTCACTCAAGTACCACTTGTCTTTTGGACTAAG
>JASPKP010004139.1:10000-18206 GCA_030674155.1 Stramonita haemastoma | reverse complement strand
AGAGGGGGGAAGGGGGGGAGAGGAGGGGGGGAGGAGAGGAGAGGAGAGGAGGAGAGGGAGAGAGAGGGGGGGGGAAAGGAGGAGGGGAGAGGAGGGAGAGGGGGGGAGAGGGGGAGGGGAGGGGAGGAGAGGAGGGGAGAGGGGGGAGGGGAGGGGGGAGGGAGAGAGGGAGGGGAGAGGAGGAGGAGAGAAGGGGGGGAGAGAGGGAGGGAGGAAGAGAGAGAGGGGGGGGGGAGGAGAGAGAAGGAGGGAGGGGGGAGGGGAGAGAGGGGAGGGAAGGAGGGAGAGGGAAGGGAGGGGGGGGGGAGGAGGGGGAGGGAGGAGAAGAGGGGAGGAGGGGGGGAAGGGGAGGGGGGAGGAGAGGGAGGGGGAGGAGAGGGGGAGGGGAGGAAGGAGGAAGAGAAGGGAGGGAGGGAGGAGGGGGAGGGAAGGGAAGGGGAGGAAGGGAGGGGAGGGGAGGAGGGGGGAGGGGGGAGAGAGGGGGAGAGGAGGGGAGGGGGGGGAAGGAGGGGAGGAGGAGGGGAGGAGGGGAGGAGGGAGGGGGAGAGGGGAGGAGAGAGGGGAGAGGGAGGGGAGAGGAGGGGAGGGGAGAGGAAGGGGGAGGGGAGGAGGAGAGGGAGGAGAGGGAGGGAGAGAGGAGAGGAGGGGGAGGGGGAAGAGGGAGAGGAGAAGGGGGGGGAGAGGAGGGGGAGAGGGGAGGGAGGGGGGAGGGGGAGGGAGGAGGGAGGGAGGAGAGGGAGGGGAGGGAGGAGGGAGAGGGGAGAGGGGGAGGGGAGGAGGGGGAGGAGAGGGAGGGAGGGAGGGAGAGGGAGAGGAGGGGGAGGGAGGAGGGAGGGAGGAGAGGGAGGGAGGGGGGGAGGGGGGGGGGAGGGAGAGGAGGGGAGGGAGGGGAGAGGGGAGGGGGAGAGGGGAAGGGGGGAGAGAGGAGGGGAGAGGGAAGGGGAGAGGAGGGAGGGGGGAGGGGAGAAGGAAGGGGGAAGGAGAGGGAGGGGAGGAGGGGAAAGGAGAAGGGGAGGAGGGAGAGAGGGGGGGGAGAGGGGGAGAGAGGGAGGAGAGGAGGGGGGGGGAGGGGGAAGGGGAGGGAGGGGGAGGGAGAGAGAGGGGGAGGGGGAGAGAGGGGGAGGGAGAGAGGGGGAGGAGGGGGAGGGAGGGGGAGGGGGAGGGGAGGGAGGGGAGGGAGGGGGAGGGGAAGGAGGGGGAGGAGGAGGAGGAAGAGGAGAGGGGGGAGGAGGGAGGAGAGGGGGAGGAGGGGGGGGAGAGGAGGAGGAGGGGGGAGAAGGGGAGGAGGGAGGGAGGAGGGGGAGGAGGGGGGAGGGGAGGGAGAGAAGGAGGGGAGAGGGGGGAGAGAGGGAGGGGGAGGGGGGGAGGAGGGGGAGGGGAGGGGGGGGAGGGGGAAGAGAGAGGGGGAAGGGAAGGAGGGGGAGGGAGGAGGGAGGGGGGGAGGGGGAGGGGGAGGGAGGTGGAGGAGGAAGGAGAGGAGAGGGAGGGGGGGAGGGAGAGGGGGAGAGGGGGAGGGGGGGAGAGGGGGAGGGAGAGGGGGGGGGGGAAGGGGGGGAGGAGGGAAAGGGGGAGGGGGAGAGGGGAGGGGGGGGGGAGGGAGAGGAGGGAGAGGGGGGAGGGGGAGGAGGGGGAAGGAGGGGAGGGGGAGGAGGGGGAGGAGGGGGAGGGGGAGGGGAAGGAGGGAGGAGGGGAGGGAGGGGAGGGGGAGGAGGGGGGAGAGGGAGGGAAGGGGGAGGAGGAGGAGGGAGAAGGGAGGGGGAGGGGGGAGAAGGAGAGGGGAGGGGAGGAGAGGGAGGAGGGGAGGGAGGGAGAGAGGGAAGGAGGGGGAGAGGGGGGAGAGGGGGGGAGGGGGGAAGGGGAGGGGAGAAGGAGGGGAGGGGAGAGGAGAGAGGGGGGAGGAGGGAGGGAAGAGGGGGGGAGGGGGAGGGGGGGGGAGGAGGGGAAGGGAGGGAAGGAGGAGGGAGGGGGGGGAGGGGAAGGGAGAGGGAGGGAGGGAGAGGAGGGAGGGGGAGAGGAGGGAAGGGGGAGGAGGGAGAAGGGGAGGGAGGGGAGAGGAGAGGGGAAGGAGAGAGGAGGAGGGAGGGAGGGGGGAGGAGGGGGGGGGGAGGGAAAGGGAGGGAGGGAGAGGGGGGAGGGGAGGGGGAGGGAGGGGAGGAGGGGGGAGGGGGGGGGAGTGAATCTCACCAAACACTTTGCAAGGGGAAAACCTTGTGAGCTCCTCCCAGATTGTAAAAAAGATTTTCCTACCTTTTGTAGATCTTCAACTGTCAGGGTTCCCTAGTCAAAAATAAGTCTTTGGGGTTGGGGGTAATGCTTTTTTTTTTTACAAAAAACCCAAAAGGGTTCCAAGTCCTTACTTTTTCGCCGGGGAAGTCCTTTTTAAAGGGTTTTGGCCCAAACTCGGTGGATGTAGTACCCCTTGGGGGGCCCGGGGGGGAACAGATAAAAGATTTAAAAACTGCAACACCGGGGGTTGTTTTTTTTTTTCCGTTGGTTGGGACTCCCCTCCAAAAATAAGGAGGCAGCTTTTTTCGGAAACTGGGCAAAAATTTTTAATTAAGTGGGGTCCCTTTGCCACGTATACACACTCTCTGGAAGGGGGGGGCATAAGGAAGTCGGTTTTGGATGTTCCCAAAGGCCAAAATCCCAGGGGTGCGCAATAAGGACTGTGCCAATCAAGCCCCCTAGAGGGGAGAGTCATAGCCAATATAAAGCTAAGTTAAAGGGGGGAATTTCCAAGTGGAAAAAAAGCCATGATCATAAGCCCTCACTTTTTTGTTCCCCCCCGCAAAAAGCAAATCAAGAACTGTGATAAAACCCGGCGCTAAGGAAATACAGGGGGGTATTGAAGTAAAAAAAAAAACCCCTTTTGAATGCTTATCCATTACCCGAAATAAAAAAATAAATACAACAAAAAAAAAATGCTTAAGATCTTATCGTTTGGGAAACCAAAAAGCACTCCTTTACTCCCTTTTTTGTTTTTCCTTAAAATAAAACTTCATTAAAAAAAAAATCAACAACAAAAAAAAAACCCAAAAAATAATCAGCAAAGTAATCAAACCTCAAAAAAAAAAAAAATTGAAAGGAATTAAAAAGAAAAAAAAACAAATTTAGTTAAAAATGGGATGGGGTTTTCCAAGAAACAAAAGGGAGTTTTAAAGGAAAAAATTGGGGAAACTAAAAAGCAGTTTATAACCCCTTTAGTTTGGTTTTTGAAAGGGGAGGGGGGGGCTTGGGGAGGGTAATTTTTTTTTGGAACCTTTTCCTTCTCTTTTTTCCCCCCCCCCCCTTTTTCCCCCCCTTTTTTTCTTTTTTTTTCTTCTTTTTATAAAAAGGGGTTTTTGTGTGCAGAAGGTTTTGGGTTTTAAAAAAAGGAAGGGAATTTTTGGGGAGAGGAGGGAAAAAAACAAGGGGGAAAAAAGAAAAAGGAAAAATTTTAAAAGGGGAGAGAGGAGGGGAAAAGAAGGGGGGAAAAGGAGAGGAAAGGGGGAGAGGGGAAGGGGAGAGGAGGAGAGAAGAGGGGGAGAAAGAGGAGGGAGAGGGGACGGGAAAGAGACAGGGACAAGAAAGGGAAGAGGAGAAAGAGAGGTAGGGGGAGAGAGAAGAGAGGATAGAGGAGACAGGGGGACAAAAGAGAGAGACAGACACAGACAGAGAGAGACAGAGACGGACAGGGGCAGAAGACAGACAGTCAGAGACAGAGAGACTGAGACAGAGCACCAGAAAACTTCAGGGGCAGACAGAGACGAGATGAGGAACAAAGAGGGGGTACAGAAACATCCGAGTCAAAGAGAGACGGGAAAAAATAAAAAGGAACAGTCTCGCCCGCTTTATGGGAAACTGTTTAAACATCAAGGGGTGCCCTGCAGTTTTATGTGCCCGGGTGTTGATGGTCCAGAGCAATAACATACACATGTGCTAATGTTAACGGGCCTTTAGATCTGTAAAGGAGAAGCTGAAAACATTTTTTTTGACTTCTTATATGACTTTATTTATTTTATTTTATAACTTTTTTTCACAGCAGATTTCTCTGCGTGTAAATTCGGGCTGCTGTCCCCGGGGAAAGCGCGTCGCCACAAGTGCAGCGCCTACCCTTTTTTTTCCCCTCAGGGATGGTGTCTAAACACGACACCTGTGTGCATGCTGGTTTTTTTTAAAACTAATTTTGTCATCTACTCCTACCGGCACACGATAGCCTGCTCTTCCGAAAGGCGGAACTGGGTTTTAACGTGTACGCGAGATGTTCTGCGTGCATTCGCACACGGGGCCTTGGTTTATAGTCTCATCCGAATGACTTTGACATTCAGTTCAATTTTTCGTCAAACTGGGAAGAAAGGGCGAGGCTGGGTACGAACCCAGAACCTCACGGTTTACTTGTTAGCAGGCAAACGTCTTAACCATCCTGCCACCTTCCTTCCTTGTGACCCCTGTAAGCAAAAACAAAATGACCACACACACACAAAACAATGACCTCGCTGCTTTGCCTTCACTGACTCTAAAGAGGGCAGGTACCCTTTTACAGCTGGGTGAACTGGGGGACTGTACTGATGAGAAGGCACGAAAACGGTGACCCATGCACTTGGTCACCACACTCGATGCTGCTTAACCTTGACTGGGGGAAAGCGAGTGCTCTGACCACTGAGCTATAACGCCCTCTGACACCAACAAGAATCCTCCCCCCAAAAAAAAAAACAAAAAAACAAAAACCGAAAAAAAACGCCAAAACAAACCCAAAACCCAAACAAAAACCAGCCAGGAAAACAACACAAACATAAGTCAGGCAGAACAAAGTAGACAGAAAGACGAACTACAACAGAAACCTTTTTTTAAAATTATAAACGAGAAACAAGGTATCAACAAGGGGGTCGAAACTGATGAAATTTTGTTTACAAGTCCCATGTTAAAAGCTATACCATATATTGAAAGGGCATCACGTGTAAAGCATAAAAATCAAAGAATGACTCAATTTTCTGCACTGTTGCTATGAAAACAATCCAAAATGGCTGCGAAAACAAAATAATTATTTCAAACTCCTAAACCTTTTTTTTTTTTTTAATCTATAACAAGTAGAAGTAGCCTGTTTTTACAGACAATGTTTTACAACCCGAATTCTTTAAATTCACACAGGAAGATCTCCATAAATGTATCCAACAAATTTTTAATTCTACAAAAAACATGATTTGGGCCACATTTGGACCCATGTATCACCTTTAAGGAATGAAGGTTTAGAAACGGTAAACGAGACTGAATATCTACGATCACATTTCTTTCAATTGAGCTTTAATATATACACACTCTTCCCATGTTCTGGTAATTACCCTTGGAGAGTAGAGGATAACATTACAGTTCCTATTGTGACCTCGCTGAGATGTTTCTGACAACACGAGGAAAAACCTAGTGGAGTGCTTTCAACTCGTTTGATGACTTATTGAACGGTGCTTGAAGAGGGGTCATTGAAGTTAAAGACCGGAGGCTTTAACCCGTTCCACTTATCTGATACACTATAGTCGATTGGTCTGAGGGTTTTTAGCCGTCCCTGTGTCTCTGACATAAGGAGACTGCCTCAAAAAAATGGTTTGGGGGTCCATTTGCTAGACAATTAGTTCTGGAATATATACAATACATTAAGCAAAAGATAGTAAGAACAAGATGTAACTTATTTTCATGATTATAATTATGTGGAAATCAAGGAAAAAAACAAATTACAAAAAGATCACTCACACACATATACACACACACGCACGCACGCACGCACACACACACACACACACACACACACACACACACACACACACACACACACACACACAACACGCACACACACATACGCGCGCGCTCGCGCACGCGCGCGATTACAAAACCAGTACACATAGGTGTTGATGCAGTTTCGATATACCAACTCACTGCAAGCCAACTACTACTTGATTACAGGATCATTTACGACTCAGCCTGTGTTCTTGCAATAATACTCTTCGATCGTTTAATTATGTTAATGTCTTTGATTATTATTCCTGAACCTGGACTTCCCGATAAGGGCGGGAAATGGATGTAGAAAAGCACATCAAGTCTTGTTCATTATCCGCGAAATAAAAGCACTTTATTTGATTTATTTGATTTTTACACATGAATTACATATTCATTTATTTTATTCCGTTATTTCGAGGATGATGGAATAAGCACTCATGCGCATTTTTTACATCCAGTCCCCGTATGTATGCAGCTAGTTAAATTTATCATGTTTCCACTGGCACACACTGGCCTACTCTTCCAAAAAGCGGAACGGGTTTTAACGTGTACGCAAGATGTTCTGCGGGCGTTCTCACACGAGACCTCGCTGTAGTCTCATCTGGGGGACTTTTCGGGGAAGTGTAGTGGCACTGATGGTAACTCCAGAGGAAAATTCATCTTAATAATAATGATGATAATAATAATAATAATAATAATAATAATAATAATAATAATAATAATAATAATAATAACAACAACAACAATAAACAACAACAACAACAACAACAACAACAACAACAATAATAATAATAATAATAATAATAATGATGATGATGATGATGATGATGATGATGATGATGATGATAATAATAATAATAATAATAATGATAATAATAATAATAAATAATAATAATAATAATAATAATAATAATAATAATAATAATAAAACAACCACATAATTTTAATAGCGTTATATCTTGAACGAGATTCGAGCCCGGGTCAGCAGATCACGAGCGCATCACTCTGACCACCAGGCTAGCCTGTCCCCATAGTATAAAATTTGTAAGCGATCTAAAATGGCAAAACAACTGTTCTGCAGTGCACACCTATCTGTCACCCTCCCGCACAAAATTATTAAAATCCATTGTAAAAGTTTGTTCCAGTGTTGCGTTACATACTGCAAGGTCTGTACAAAATGTCACCCAAAGAAGAATTTTACACTGGGATAACAATCATTCTCTTTAATGGTTTCTTTCTGTTCCGGGTTGACATTTCGCACTATACCACCATTCTCACTTGTGTGCAATAGTGACATTTTCCTTAAAGGTGACATACAGTTGCGAATAAATGCATTATACTGGAGTGATCTTGTGTACTGTGATCAAAGCCAACCAATCTTGCTCTCGTTAATTGCTTAGCGAATAGAATCTGAGCTGGTTTTTGAGGTACTGCCTCTGACTATGGGGGACAGGACGGCACTGGTGGTCAGAGTGATGTGCTCGTGATCTGCTGACCCGGGTTCGAATCTCGTTCAAGAGGATTTTTCCTCTGGAGTTCAAAATCAGTGCCGACTCCACTCCCCCCAAAACCGAGGTTCAGTGTTACGTGTGCCAACGCACAAAAAACATCCTGCACACACGGTAAAACCCATGATAATAATGATAACAATGTTTATAAAATTCAGAACACAAGGCTTTTCTGAGGAGACTACCAGTATTCTCATGTCCTCATGGCGACCCGCAACAAAACAGATGTATGATGTGTACATACGAAAGTGGGAGAGGTACGCGTGTGAGCAACAAGTGGATTCAGTTTCACCGCCTCTAGCCACAGCTGTAAATTTTCTGGCATCGCTGTTGAAAGAGGGATATTCTTATAGCGCTGTGGGCACCGCTCGTTCTGCGCTAAGTTGTTTTCTCTGCAACTATGAAGGGGCAATGTTTGGTCAACACGAACTTGTAAAAAGATTTATGAAGGGTGTGTTCGAAAGAAAACCACCACTACCAAAGTATCACCACACTTGGGATGTAAACATTGTGCTAAAAATGTTAGAAACGTGGGTTCCAGTGCAAAACCTGACGTTCAAGGAACTGACAATGAAACCAGTGGGTGTTTTGTCTCCTTTTGACTTGGTTGTGTCAGAAGAGTGTTTCTGGCTGACAAGAGGACAGGTCTGGCTGTGAGAATTTTCATCAGTGCTGGCCAAAAGGGCTGATTTTTCCAGGTTGGCGCTACTATAACCCCTCTTGCTTTGTCTTTCTTTATCTTTGCCAGGACCCGGGGTATAATGCTGAAAGGTGGAAAACAATAAACAGTCTCATTTCCCCAATACATGCTAAAATGCATCAATAGCACATGCTCCTGGGTCAGGCAAGAAAGACACATATCCGGAAAACTGAAAATTTAATCTAGAGGCAAACAAGTCAATGACAGGTTTTATATCAAGAATATTCATAGCCTCAGAAAGTAGCGTTGAATC
>JASPKP010004139.1:0-5000 GCA_030674155.1 Stramonita haemastoma | reverse complement strand
GAGAGAGGGGAGAGACAGAGACAGAGACGAGACAGAGAGAAAGAGAGAGACAGAGACAGAGACAGAGACAGACACAGACACAGAGAGAGAGAGACACACACACAACAGACAAGCAGAGACAGACAGAAAGACAAAAAGAGACAGACAGAGAAGATATAAACAGAACCCACAGAAAGTGACAGACACACACACAGATAAGAAAAGAAAGACAAAGGCAGACACAGAAAGACAGAAAAAGACAATGAAACAGACAGAGACAAAGAACCAAAGTAAAACAAACAACAACCTCAAAACAAAAAAAATCAGGCGTTTCCAACTAGAACATCCTCCATCCATCTTCACCCCCTCCTTGCCATTTCTCCATCATGATTCTTCCAATGAGGGGAAAGAAAAAAATAAAACAGCACAGAAGACTGATGACCAGACATGGGAAATTTTCTTCCTGAATAAAATAAATAGTTCAGTGGTTTAGAAAAACCCTAGCCTGCCTGAGACATTCCAGTTCATGTGTTGTCGAGTCTTTTTTTGTTGTTGTTGTTTTGTTGTTGTTGCTGTTGTTGGGCGTTCCCAGGCTGTATAGTCCCGGGGGTGTCACCCAGAATAATATTATGCACTGACTCACTTATTCCCATGGGAACTGATGAGAAGATTGACAAAACTGCATACACACAGGGACTGGATGTAAAAAGAAGCAAGTGAATGCTTATTCCATTATCCTCGATATAAAAGAATAAATGAATAAATAAATAAATTAAAAAGAAATGACAGTCAGAAATGCATAAACGGTAAGAGAGAGACAAGGCTGCCGATGCCATGCGAAACAAGCTCGTGTTTATATTATTATCAAAAGTAAAAACAGTGTATTATTAATATAAGACAACAGTACAGCAAAGACGGGATAGCTCAGTGGTCAGAGCGCTCGCTTCCCCCTAGCTAAGGTTAAGCAGCATCGAGCGTGGTTACCAATTGGTTGGGTGACCATTTCCGCGCCTTCGCTTCAGTATAGTTCATCCATTTCACCCAGCTGTAAATGGGTACATGCCCTTTTTAAGGTCAGGGAAGGTAAGCAAGAGAAGGAGAGGAGATGGGCGCCACCATCAATATGCTGGCCCTTAAAGAAGCTGAGGTCTCTGATGCCCCACTTCCCCTATGGCACATAGATTATGGGACACCTTTACCTTTTTGACTTACAGAAACAAAACAGAACAGAAAAAAACAGAATTATAATAAAACAGGACAGAGTTGATAGAACAGGCTAGACTAGACTGGACTAGACTAGGTTAGACTAGACTAGACTAGAATAGAATAGAATACAATAGAGAAATACACTACACTACACTACACTACACTACACTACACTACACTACACTACACTACACCAGACTACACTACACTACACTACACTACACTACACTACACTGCACTGCACTGCACTGCACTGCATGCACTGCACTGCACTGCACTGCACTGCACTGCACTGCACTGCACTACACTACACTACACTGTCCTAACCACACTACACTACACTACGCTGCACTGCACTGTTCTACACTACACTACACTACACTACACTAACTACACTACACTACACTACACTACACTACACTACACTACATACACTACACTACACTACACTACGCTGCCCTGTTTCTACCCCTACACTAGACTACACCACACCACACCACACTACACCACACCACACCACACCCACACCCACACCCCACCACACCACACCACAACACCCAACACCACACACATCACACTTCAGTTACAGTACAGTACAGTACAGTACAGTACAGTTACCAGTACAGTACAGTACACTACACTACACTACACTACACTACACTACACTTACACTACACTACACTACACTACACTACACTACATCAAAATATTTTACTAACTCATTCATTCAATGCACTACACAACACGGCGGAACATTACACCAACACCTAAGCAAAACACGTGACTGTACCTGTACTACACAAACACTACACCCACACTCCACTACCACTGCCCCCCTTTCCATTTTTGAAAACGCAAGCAGAATTTAGAGCTACAGGCTTTGATTACAGTTGATAAAATGTATGTGATTTTAAACCCACTACAAAAAAAAAATGACAAAAAAACCTAAAGGAAAGAGCAACCCCTAAGACACCATAATCTCTTTCTGAGAATTATACCTGAAAAAGATAAACAAGCACAAAATAAATTATTAATATGGCTAATGGATTATGCAATGCAAAAAATCCTAGAGGAAAATAAATAACGTAAGGAGTAGCTGAAAAAAATTGTGTTATATTACTATTTTTTTCATTGCACGGATTGAATTGATTTATGTGATATTTATTTATTTATTATATTCATTCATTTTCTCTTTTATTTCGAGGATGATGGAATAAGCACTCATGTGCTTTTGTTAAAAATCTAGTCCCGCGTGCATAAGGTTTCGTAAATTTTGTGATCTGTTTACACCGGCACACGAGGCCTACTCGTTTAAAAGCAGAAGAGGTCCAACGTGTGCGCAAGATGTTCTACGTAAGTTCGCTACGGGATCTTGGTTCAGTCTCATCCAAAGGACCTTTTGGGGGATGTGAATCCTGCACTGTTGTTAATTCTTGGGGGAAAAAATCCTTTGAATGGGATTCGAACCCGGATCATCAGTTACGAGCGCAATGTTTTTAACCACTAGGCTATACTGAGCGCACAACTTCACAAGGACGCGACTCTCGCTACAATAGGAACTCATTTCGAGTTTTTTTTCTGTCAAAAGCCAAAGCCTCATAATAAATTGTGAACGGAACAATTTGCTGAAGTAGCACGGATTGCATTTATCAGTGTGTACGATAGTCAATTGCAAAAACAACAAAACAAACAAACAAAAAAAACACCCAAGCAAAAAAACAGGTGTACCTGAGATACTTTTCGCTCACCAAATTGCGGATATAAGCAGATACTAAGTGAAAAATTCTTCGTTAAGTACAAGTACAAACAATACAATATATAATTTTCAAAAGAGAGTTAAATTCTTTTCTTTTGACTAGTTCTAGAAAGACATAAAAACAAAGTAAGTGAGGAGGGAGAGAGAGAGATAGAGATGAGAGAGAGAGAGATAGAGAGAAGAGAGAGAGAGAGAGTGAGGAGAGGAGAGAGAGAGATGAGAGAAGAGACAGAGACAGAGACCAGAGACAGGAGCAGACAGACAGAGACAGAGAAAGATAGAGATAGGTAAATAGATAGAGACAGACACACAGACAAACAGACAGACAGACAGACAGGCAGACAGGCAGACACACAGACAGACAGACATACAGAGACAGACAGACACAGACAGAGATATATAAGAGAGACAGAAAGAGAGAAATTGAGAGAGATACAAAGAGAGACAGAGGAGGAGAGAGAGAGAGAGACAGAGAGAGAGACAGAAACAGAGAGACACAGAGAAAGACAGAGATACAGAGAACAGAGAGAGGACAGGTGGTGACTTAGAAATGTTACAAAAAATATACAGCACAAGAAAACATTCTGACGGGGCAGGTAGCAGGCGAAAAACCGACCTTCACCACAAAGATACCATACATTGATCGATCGAAAGAAGAGACGACTGACAGGGTCTATAAACTGCGGAAATCGATGAGAGATTGGACTGACATCTCTGGGCTGATTGAAAGCCTTCTCCACGCAGACTGACCTTTTGACCTGGATTAAAAGGTCAGACAGGGTCATCGTGCTTGAGAAGGTTTCTCCCCAAGTCTTCAGACCCTCTGCCCCCTGCCAAATTGCTCTGCCTCTCCACATGTCTAGCTATGTTTCTGAAAAAACGTAAGCGAGGTGTCATGATGTCATGCATCATATTGAAGTGCAGTGTCATGTTTTTTTGTTTTTTTTTCAAAGTCATCGCCTTGTAGGTCCCGGCGGGTGGGGGGGGGGGGGGGGGGGGGGGAGGGAGCGGGGGTTCTGTCAGTAATAAATAGCATCCTCGACTTTTGGATTTTTCTGTGCTAAGACTTCCCTCTTTTTCTTCCTTCTCTGTACCTTTTGGATTTCTGTGCCAGGACTTCCTCTTTTCTATCCCTCTCTTTGTTTCTGCTTTGTTTATATTTTCTGCCTGCCATTTCCTTTTTGTCTTTTTGATGCCTTCTTTGTCTGTTCTCCTGCCATAATTATCTCTAGAAAGACATCAAAATAGAATATCTTTCCCACGTTGAAGTCAGATGCGCTGGGCCTGACTTGTGAGGCGCTTAACGGCAACACAAAGCGACTTTGCTTGTAGACAGATTACAATATTTGGTATCTGAGCGTTCAACGACAACAACGACGAAATTCGGAGTGTGCAGTTGAGCACTCAAACATGACCTTTAGAAGAGACATTTTATTTCAGGCAAAGAAAAAAAAAAAAAGTTAGGATCTAACTTCTCTTGATTACAAGCACATAAAAATTTCCACAAAGGAATTCATGTTAAGCATACACATACATACATTGAACACAAGGACACGTACCTCATATAATACAAGGTCGCATACATGTACCATACACACAGGACACACAAATACACACACACATACACACACACACACACACACACACACAACACACACACACACACACACAATACAAGGTCGCTTACATGTACCCATACACAACAGACACACAAATAACACCACCACACAACCCACACACACACACACACACAACACACACACACACCACACACAACACACACAATTACAAGGTCGCATACATGTACCCACACACACAGACACACAAATACACACACACCACACACACATACACACACACACACACACACATACACCACCACACACAACACACACCACAACACACCACACACACTACCACACACACACACCACACAACACACCACAATACACACACACACACACACACAACACACACACCACACACACACACACACACACACACCACTCTTTGACAGAGAATTGTTTTTCAAATCAGAAAAATACAAAAACCTCCTCAA
>JASPKP010004138.1:10000-15000 GCA_030674155.1 Stramonita haemastoma | reverse complement strand
TCTTCTGACCTGTTACTTGTGCTGCAATTTAATAAGAAACACCTGTGCATAAAACTGTCTCAAAATGGTGGACTTGGTGATGTGGAGGGCGGCTATTGGGGTGTTTGCCGCAAAATGTCAGCGTGTGACAGGCTTCTATAAAAACATGTCAACAAACGCTGCACAGGTGAGCAGAAACGCTGACACGGTAACACACCTATCAACAGTGGATGTCGTGGTGGGTTTTGTGTGCTGTGCCATGCTGATTTTTTTGATCAACGGCTTCCTCAGGAATTTTGACAAATTTGTGACATTCGACTGTGCTTGTCTTGAATGGAACATTTTTTCAAAAGGGACAGCGTGGCAGGGGATGACATATATGTGTGACAGTGACAGCGGGCCAGCCTGTCAGTCGGGATTGCACGTGCCCGTGATTCTCGTGGCCTTTTGTGTGCAGCACGCTGCCTTCTCCCTACGCAGGCTGCTGTTGCTAAGCGGCGACGTGGAAACAAACCCAGGGCCAAATAATGATGGACAGTCGGAAGCAAAAGACAAGACAAATACAGAACTCAAAACACCAACTGATGTCAGCGATCTGATGAACTTAGTAATGCAAAACATTCAGCAGCAGTTTTCAGAACAAACAAGTGTCATCAGGAACGATTTAGGGGAAATTAAGAATGAACTTCTGCAAGTAAAACAACAGTGTGAGGAGATAAACCTAAGATGTGATAGACTGGAAAAAGACCAAAGAGAGTTAAAGGGGACAGTCACAGACGTTACAGAAGACATTCATCAGCTCTTCCAGGAAAGAAATGAAGACAGAGAAGAGGTGCAACAACTGAATGAGACCATCAGAGATCTGAAGACAGAAATCGAACAGCTTAAAACAGACACCGACAGACTGGAAGACTTCTCAAGAAGAGATAACCTACGGTTGTTTGGAATACCTCAAAAAACTGCCAGAGAGACCCATGACTCCTGTGCTCAGTCAATCATCGATGTGCTGAATAATGTGGATGACCAAAAGTCTTGGTCACTGGACGACATAGCTCGGGCACACCGAACAGGACAGGCACGTGATGGACAGCCCAGGCCTATGATCGCGAAGTTCAGCAGGTGGAAGGACAAGATGAACATTCTAACCGGGAAAGAGCTGAGGCAGAAACTGCAAGAGAAAGGTGTCAGGGTTGCCAATGATCTGACCAGGGCACAGGCACAGATGGTGGCTGCAGCACGCAGGGAGGGGAAGAGGGCGTACTTCCACAGGGGGCAGATGGTGATCGGGCCCAGCCTTCCAGACCCCCGATCCTACGCGGAGGTGGTGGAGAGTGGGGGTGCACATCAGTCCTCCATCCCTGTCCCCTCCTCACAGCCCAGTCAACACGGGGATTCCCCTTTCCTCACCGGCAGCAGAGGAGGTGTGACGTCAGAGGGTGGCCCCACGTCTGGCAGCCGACAGACGACCATGAGCGGCAGGCCCCCTTCTCCTTCCTCCTCTCCCTCTGGGGCACGTGCGGCACGGGACCACTACAGGCGTGACGTCACCGAAGGCAGTACGGGCGGGCGTCGCTGTGGCAACCACGGGGTGACTCCACGAGGTGAACGCCACAGCTCAGCACCGGTTGGCGGGGATTCCCCCCGCTGTGACGTGGCGTGTCCTGCTGACGGTGAGGGGCGTGCTGCACGTGACGGGCCTCTGTCCTACCAGCAGACGGGGATGCGGGATTTCCTGCACAACCCGCCGCGCAAGTCGTCTGCTCGCGGCAAAGCCCCCAGTGACAACAAGAACAGTCGCCGAAATTTGCGCCCTAGCAGCTTGAGAAAGAGCTAGGACAGGCCCGACCATCCAAGTCAATGGACATTTTTGAATTATAACGTTGAAAATTTGTACAGTAAATTAAAAGATATATCTTTTATAAACTATGTAAATAAGTTTGATTTTGTTTGCCTCACAGAAACTTTTCTTGACTCTAATTTCGATTACAGTGGTGTTTTTCTTGATTATCTGAAGTTTCATATCCCTGCTCAAAAACTTTCACACCATGGAAGAAATTCTGGAGGAGTGCTGTTATTAGTGAAAAAGTCTTTAGAAAACTATGTTGAAGAAATTAAAATAGAGTGTGAAAACACTGTTGCTATTAAAGTAAACAAATGTATTTTTAATTTAGATAAAGATGTTATTTTGATAGCATGTTATGTCGTGCCAGAAGGTGGCCCTATTTACAATGAAAAACCAATTAAGGATGGTATTATTTTATTAGAGGAAGCCTTATTGCAGTCTTTTCAAAAAGATGATTTTCATTTCATGATTATAGGAGACTTAAATGCCAGGACAGGTCAAGAACAAGCCGACCTTGAAGTGATGTCAAATTATTTGGATGATGTTGAGTATGATGGAATGAATGATGAACTGTGTGTGCGTGCTTCTAAAGATGACACAATGAACAATTTTGGCAGGTCTTTATTAGATTTGTGTTTTATGTTTGATATGGGGATACTGAATGGTTGTTGTGAGGGGGATAGGGATGGGGAGTATACATTTGTGTCTCCTAATGGCTGCAGCGTGATTGATTATTTTCTTGTTCCTAGTGAAATATTATCATGTTTTGATATGTGTATTGGAGAGTGTGTTTATTCATGGCACCTCCCTGTTGAGTTAACATGGAAAGTAAATAATGAATGTACTAGTATGGAAAGCGGAGAACAGGAGAGTGTAGAGAAAATCATATGGTCAGAAGATTTTGTAGAAGTATATAAACAAGAGCTTAATAGTGCAGAATTTCAAGAAAGCATAGAAGTAGCTACCCAACTATTGAACACAGATATAAATGACAGTTTAGATCAGTTTGTTAAAGCGTTATGTGGGGCTGCTGCATGCATGGTTAGAACAATTAGAAAAGGTAGGAAAAAATGTAACGACTGGTTTGATACTGAATGTGAACGAAAAAAACAAGATGTTAAGAGATTATTAAAAAGATTTCAACGTTGTAAAACAAATCAGGATAAAACAGAAAAAAGACAAATGTACACTATTGCTAGAAAAGAATACATCCATTTAAGAAAAACAAAAGAAAGAGATTTTAACGAAAAGAGATTAGAGAAACTTAAAGATTCTTCTAAGGACTCCAAAACATTTTGGTCAGTTATCAGATCCGTTAACCGTAAGTCTTTAGTAAATAATGATATAACAATACAACAATGGTATGATCACTTTTTGAAGGTTTTTAATGACTTTAATTGTTCAAAAACACAAGAGAATGTGGATGTACTACAGGAAGATGAAATATTTGAACCATTATTTAACAATCCTATAACTCATAATGAGATTTTTGATGCTATTAAACATTTAAAAACAGGGAAAAGTGCTGGTCCTGATAAAATAATAGGAGAAATGCTCAAGTACACTAACTCCACAGTTATTACCTTTCTTGCTCAGCTATTTAATCATTTGTTTGAAAGAGGTGCTTTCCCTTTAGAGTGGGCCAAGTCTGTAATAATTCCAATTTATAAAAAAGGAGACATTAATAATCCTGACAATTATCGTGGAGTAGCTCTCACAAGTATATTAAGTAAACTTTATACTTATATTTTAAATAAAAGATTAACTCAATGGGCAGAAAATGAAGAAAAGTTAATTGAAGAGCAAGCAGGCTTTAGAGCAAAATACAGCACTGTGGATCATATATTTACTTTATACTCTCTCGTTCAAAAACATTTGCTTTCCAGTAAAAAATTATATGTTGCCTTTGTGGACTTTAGAAAAGCCTTCGATTCTGTAAATAGAAATATATTGTGGAATGTACTACGAAAAAATGGTGTAAATGGTAAACTTTATTTGGCCCTTAGAGCTATTTATGATTCAGTTTTAGCGTGTGTGCGTGCAGGGAACAAATATTCCAATTTTTTTGAATGCCCCAAGGGAGTGAAGCAGGGCTGTATTTTAAGCCCACAAATGTTTTCATTTTTTATAAATGAACTAGCTATTGAGCTATCAAAAAAAGGAAAACACGGCATTCAAATGATTCCTGGAGCAACCGAGGTATTTCTATTACTTTTTGCTGATGATATTATTCTTTTGTCTGAGACTGTTATCGGTCTACAAAATCAGTTAAATGTCTTAAAACAGGAGGCAGATTGTTTTGATTTATCGGTAAATATGGATAAAACAAACATTATTGTTTTTAGAATGGGTGGACATTTATCAGTTCGTGAAAAATGGTTTTATGGAAATGCTGAAGTCAAAATAGTCAATAGTTATAAATATTTAGGGATGATATTTTCAACAAGGCTAAGTCTAAATTTTGCATGGGAAGAATCTTGTAGGAAGGGAAAAAAAGGTGTAATAGAAATTTTAAAAACATTACGAAAGCTTAATACGATAGACTGTTCCCTTTTCTGGAAATTATTTGACACACAAATAGAACCTTTGCTTACATACGCTTCAGAAATATGGGGATTTAATGTAAATACACAAATGGAAAAAGTTCATACATTTGCCATGAAACGTTTTTTAAATGTACCAATACATTCATCTAACACTGTACTTTACGGAGAGACAGGAAGATATCCTTTATATGTAAGAACTTTTGTAAAATGTATTAAATATTGGTTAAAACTGTTGAAACTTCCACAGACACGTTTATGCAGGCAGTCATATGAAATGTTGATTATGCAGATGGAATTGGGTAGAGAGAACTGGGCTTATCAGGTTAAAAGAGTTTTGTCGGAACATGGCTTTGGGATAGTGTGGATGTCTCAGGAAGTAGGTAATGAGTGTCAGTTTCTTTCGGAATTTAAAGATAGGCTTATTTGCTCTTTTAAACAAAACTGGCACTCAGATATGGAAAGCAAAAATAAATATAGCTGGTTCTTTTCTTTCAAATCCGTCTTTCAGATGGAAAAATATCTTAAAGTAATCACTGATAAATGGCACAGGATTAATTATGCTCGATTCAGGTTAAGAACATTGGGTTTCAATGCTAACAAAAGATGGTTCCAGACTGAGACATCCATACAGT
>JASPKP010004137.1:15000-18218 GCA_030674155.1 Stramonita haemastoma | reverse complement strand
AAAGCGTAACCCTTTCTATGACATTGCAAAATTTCCCCCATTTAAACTGATCAGTAAAAGATATTTTAGAAAACACGACTTTTACTGAGCATCTTCCACCCCCTTTTTTTTAGTTTAAAACTTTGTAACAGGGGAAAAAAAGTTATGCTAGTAGATGTAAACTTATTTTAAACTTAAAAAGTTTTAAAGAGCAAATGAGTGAAGTTGTAAGGGAAGATTGTTTGTAAGTAGATTATTCAAAAGGGAAAAACGGGGGGGAAAAAAAAGACGCCATCCCCAGCCTAGTATAAATAAACCAGGTGATAGAAACATGTTGCTATAAAACGAGCCCCAAAATTGAACAAAAAAAAAGAGCATTTTGGCGAGGTAGGCAAAAAAAGGATAGGTAGACGGGGAGGGTGATTTGGTGAACTTAAATGTAAAGAAAATCTAAGGTACGTGTAGGTGGGGAGTGGCATAAAAGAGGTGAGGAAAATAGGCCCCACTGAAAATGAACCAGTTTGCAATACCAAGCGTTCCACTTGCTGAAACAAAATTTATAGGAAATTACGTTCTGAACAAACCCATTAGAGTGGAAGAGCGGTAAATATAAAAATTTTCATTATTTAAAACAAACCTCCAAAGCTTGTGTTATATTTCGTTTTGAATGATGTCTTAAAACCAACTAAACTGTTGGAAGGAAATACAAACATAGATATAAAAATATTAAGAAATGAAACCCCTTAATTAAAAAAAGGAAACAAAAAAATGAAAATCAAAACATATACAGTACAAAAATAACTTTTTGGGAAAAAAGCGAAGGAGAGAAAAGAGGGAGAGAGAAGAAGAGAGGAAGGGGAGGGAGAAGGGGAGAGAGAGAGGAGAGAGAGGGGAGAGAGGGGGAGGGAGAGAGAGAGGGAGAGAGTAGAGAGAGAGAAGGAAGGGAGAGAGAGAGAGGAAGGAGAGAGGAAGAGGAGAGGGAGGGAGAGAGAGAGAGAGAAACAAACATGGTCAAGAGAAAATTTTGGGTAGAGATCAGAGAGGATAGACAGAGACAGGAGGGGCAGTATAGAAGAAGACACCAGTGCAGAGAGACAAGGACACCCACACACACACACACACACACACACAACAACACCAACACACACCACACACACAACCCACACACACCACACAACCCCCATATAGGGCGGAGAGGGGTTTATCCCTAACATCTTGAATAAAAACCGCACTGTCAATCTAAAAAAGTCACCCCGTAGTTAGCTTGCTTCTCATAGAAAACTTGGGGAAAAAGATACTTTTTTGAGCAATTCCCGGTAAAGCCTCAACATCAAAATAAAATGTCATACCCGGAAACGACGAAGAATTGCATGATGTGCGTTAGGTTTTCCTTTTTTTTTGCAGTTTTTCATTGGGTCATTTGGCATTCAGGGAAAATAAATTTTGAGAAAATTTAAAAAATCTTTTTTTTAAAACTATAGCAGGAGTAATATTAAAGCTGCTCAGAATAGATATCTGAATGTCATTCAAAATGAATTTGTTCCAAAATACCCTATCCCATGTTTAGTTTTTTCTGTTAATTTTCAATGTAGATTGTCTTTAATAAATACCATGTCATCGGCATAACGACGTCTTTTGTCAGAGAGAGAGAGAAAGCAGACAGAAGACAGACAGACAGACAGACAGAAGACAGACAGACGAAAGACAGACAGACAGAAGACAGACAGAGACAGAGACGAGAGACAGAGCAGACAGGCAGGGAGGCAGGCAGGCGGAAAAAGACAGACAGACAGACAGAAGACAGCAGTGAAGACTGACAGGCAGGGACAGACAGACAGACAGACAGTGACGAAACAGAGACAGACGACAAACGGAGACAGAGGGACAAAAAGAGCGCGAAAGGCAGACAGACCCCCCATCTGTGTCTGTGTGTATGTCTGTGTGTGTGTGTGCGCGCGCGCGCATGTGTGTGTGTGTGTTTGTATGTGTGTGTGCCTGTGTCTGTCTGTCTGTTCTGTCTGTCTGTCTCTGTCTCTGTCTCTCTCTCTCTCTTACTCTCTCTCTCTCTCTCTCTCTCTCTCTCTCTCTCTTCTCTCTCTACTCTCTCTCTCTCTCTCTCTCTCTTTCACACACACACACACACACACACACACCACACACACATACACACATACATTCACACGCACACACATACAAACAAATGTTTGTGAGAGTGTAGACTAAAAACATTATTTCCAAATCAAAGAAAATAAAACCCTACGAAAACAACAGCAAGAGTATTCAAAAAGAATACAAAAAAAAAACTTCCACGAAAATCACGAGCCCACAACCCCAGCAGGAAAGAAAAACAAAACGAAAGATAAACTAACTATGCCTACAGTGACACACAGAAGGCAGGGAAGATAGGACAGACACAGTGGCTGAGGAGAGAATGGAAAGCAAGCCGTGTGTGACAGGAGATAGGAATCAGAAAAACCCAGTGGATTGCAATGGCTGGCTATAGAGGGAGGCTTTTTTTCAGAGACTCCCAAAAGTTAGGAAGAACACACACACACGCGCGCGCGCGCGCGCGCCCACAACACACACACACCACACACACACACACACGCACGTATGCACGCACGCACGCACGCACACACATTTGCACACACACAAACTTACACACACACACACACACACACACATACACATACACGCGCGTGCGCGCACATACGCACATACACAATGGTTGACAATATTAACATGGGGGCTGGATGCAAAAAAGGCAAATGGTATTCTAACACCCTCAAAATCAAAGAATAAAATGAAATCAAAAACACATGCTTTTTCTTTCTTTTTTCTTTTGGTGTTGCAATTAATAAAAGTGTTTTAGTAGGTCTCTAACTTGGTTTATAATGCGTGGCCTCTCTATAGTGATTTGTTTTCATTTCTTTTTGCTGACTCATCTAATGCAACATTTCTGTCCTGCTGTTCCCACGCAGCTTATTTCAATTTTTTGCCACAGTTATACCCAGATTCATTATGTTGCACCCTCAGAAAAGTCCTCAAGGAGTCCATCAGTATCAGTCGGCATATGGGCCACCAGCCAGAGGAGTCCTGCATTGCTGCTGGGTCACTTTGGTGGTGTTCAATGGTAGCTGTTCTGAGCAGAACATACAACCACAGGAAATGACATTACTAAGCTCCTTAATAACGACAGTATTAGCTCAGTTACTGTGTATCAGACTGAGTGAGTTACC
>JASPKP010004137.1:10000-12500 GCA_030674155.1 Stramonita haemastoma | reverse complement strand
TGTGTCACATAAAAAGTTTGACCTCTCTTGCGTTTTCATTTGCCGAGTTAGAACTAATAAAGAAAGTCATCTGTAAAAGTTTACGGATGAAATATAACGTACAAAGTTAGCAGCAATGAGGGCGTAGAGATTTAATGTGAAGAAAGATGTGGTAGATGAATAAGCATCTTTTTTTTCTTTTTTTACTGTGTTTAATTTTTGCTTTATCTTCTTTCTAGGAATTTTGTTTTCATTCTTTTTTTTTTCTATTTATATTTTCTTTAGATTATTTCTTTATTGAATTTGTTTGGCTTTTTTCTTTTGTTTTTCTTATTTTTTGTTCTTTCCTTTATTTTGTTCTTTTGTTTCTTCTCTTCTTTCATTCAAGTTTTCTCTTTTTTTCTTTCCTACCTCTTTTCTTTTCTCTTTTCTTTCTTTTTTCAAAGAACCTTGTCTCTCCAGACGTAGTCAGTGGCCTGGATAGCAGTGTAATTTCACTTGGAATATTGCAAACCGATGACACGGCTCCATGTGCATGCTCCAGTAATTACTTTGACAGCAGTTTCGCTTCCATATCAAACTGTCATATTGGCCCAGGCCCGAACCGACATTTCATGCATCTAAATGGGCTGAGATGATGACAGAATCCACGCTCCTTTGCATATATTAGCACATCTTGCTTCCGTGTGCTTGCGTGTATCTGCATGTTAAGTTAACATGTGTTTGCTCCTGTCTGGTCAATTCAGTTGAAGAATCCCTGTTAAACGTTAAAAAAGCAACAACCATAACGCGTTTTCATAATTATACTACTGGCCTTTCTAATACTTAAAAAAAAGTAATTATTGAAATCCTTCAATGCTTAAAAACAACACATAATGAAGATGAGCCTTTATGTTTTATTTTTATCTTGCAAGGAAAAAATCGGGACTTTTCTATCCGTGCAGAAAATCTGTGAATATTTCGCAGCATTAATTTCTCTAACCGTTGTAGTTCCAGAAGCAAAAACACCCCTCCCCCCAAAAAAAGAAAACAAACAAACAAAACAATACTATCTGGGGTCGCACACGAATTGCATTTCGGTCTTTATGCTCTCCTGTTATGGCTTTAAAGAAATAACGCACAGCAGAAGGTATAACTGTTTTTTCATCTATTATACATTGTACGTGCTCAATCAAAAGCCAACAACCTAAATTGAGCCACCCATAACTCTTAAGATTATCTACTAGACAGAAGAAAATGTTACCGTAAACATTTTTCAGTCAAAAAAAGGAAAAACGTCTTTATCAAACAAAAAAAGCATCAAACACTTATGTTTGTCACTTGTTAGTCAAAGTACTGAGATATTGCATGGATATGGATATGGATCGGTGGTCTAGGTGGTCACGCGCCTTGCCTAGAAAGCAAAAAGTCCGGTCGGAGTGTGCGGGGTTCGCACCCCGTTTGGACCCAAAACTTTTTCTCCATCCATTGGACCCTGAGTGGTGGTCTGGGCGCTAGTCTTTCGGATGAGACGATAAACCGAGGTCCCGTGTGTTACACATCACTATTTAGCGCACGTAAAAGAACCCACGGCAACAAGGGGGTTGTCCCTGGCAAAATTCTGTAGAAAGAAGCCACTCTGATAGGGAAACAAATACACTTGCAGGCAGGAAAAAGAAAAAAAAAAAGGGTAGGCGCTGCACATGTGGCGACGCGCCATATATATATACAGTGGTACAAAATACAAAAATACAAAAATAAACTGGAAAATCATAACTGTATTACTCTCTCTCTCTCTCTCTCTCTCTCTCTCTCTCTCTCTCTCTCTCTCTCCTCTCTCTCTCTCTGTGTGTGTGTGCGTTCGTGCGTGCGCGCGTGCGTGCGTGTGTGTGTATTAAATACTCGAATACTGAAATGTTCAGCATTCGTGTGTGCATTGTACGTGCATAAGAATTCAAGTCTATTGCATGTTCATGACCGATTTAATGTTAAAAATGAATGTAAAAAAAAAATATTACCAGAAAACAAAGAAAGCTGGTAGTAAGATGAGACGACATAGCATTCAAGTGCTCCTTTCTCTAAGGCCGTTAGCTCTTTTGCAGCACCTCAACTATTATGAGGCTGAGTAGCCCAAAGAGAAAAACGTTTCCCTTCCTATATGCTCTTTTACCTTTGCAGAAAGCATCGCTACATATTTCCACTACCAATGGGTGAGAACATTCTAGCTAACAGCTTTCGCGTCATGATCCTGTTACCTAGTTTGTAAAGGGAAAGGATTGTATGAAATCGCCGCCATAGAGCAGACCTAAACACTCTTCTGCATAGAGAGAATTTGGTTAAACACTGTTATTAGCGGAAAATGGTATATTCTTTAAACCTCTTCGAAAAGGCCAAGTGTAAGACTCTGTTCTTTGAAACAGCGCGTTCTAACAAATTTGATAGGTTCCATGTTCCGGGAAAGTGCGTGCTCTCTGTTCTGTAGTCTTTGGGCGTATTAGAAGAAGACACTTGCAAAAAGTTTGAGATGTCTAGAGTAGCATTA
>JASPKP010004137.1:0-5000 GCA_030674155.1 Stramonita haemastoma | reverse complement strand
GGACCACTTTTTATGTATATAATCAGTTTCGATGACAGTAAAATACAGGCAGTGACATTGGTTATGTACATATCCCCCTCTGCATACTCAAGACTGCGTGTGAAAGCAACCGTTTAATGTTCATTTTCTCCCTCTCTTCAATACCCATCTCGAATCGCTGGTTTTTTGGAGGTTTTTTTTTAGAATGCTTCATTATTGTTCCAAGCAACGCTTTGTTCTCTATCTCCTTCGGCCCTCTGATTCATGTCAGCTAGGTGGATATCAACAAAAGAGGTGGATCGATGGTTTAGAGGTAGCGTGCCTGCCTTGAAAGCCAAAAGTCCGGGTTGGAGTGTGCGGTCGTTTGAATCACTTTTGGGTCCAAACATTTTCCCCTATCCATTAAACCATGAGTGGTAGTGTGGGTGATAGTCTTTCGGTGAGATGATAAACCGAGGTCCTGTGTGTTAGACATTATATTATTAAGCTCACGTAAAAGAACCCACGGCAACAAGAGGGTTGTCCTTGAGAAAATTATGTACACAAAAGTCACTCTGATAGGGAAGCAAATACACTTGCAGACAGGAAAAAAAATGAATGGGTGCTGTTGCACTTGTGGTGACACGCTCTTCCCGGTGAGCGCAGCCTGACTTTCACGCAGAAAAAACCTGCTGTGACATAAAGTGGTAAAAATAAGATAAAAAACCAAAATATGATTTCACTGAACACTGTTTCATTCGGAAGAGAATGCAATAATTATGTGCGAAACTGTACAGTTCATTTATGCTGCCAAATACCACATCACGCTAGAAGCACTGGTCTTCTTCTAACAGCCAGAACGTCAGACAGAGTCAGACTTTGCCAATTCTAACATATTATAAAACTACCTTGAAATAACGGTGCTGTGTGCATTTTTTTATCGGCCCTGTCTTATAGCTGTGTTACAATGCGTGAGCAAAAAGAAAGCTTACCATCAACAACAATGTTGTTATGTGTTTTCAATACCACACTGGTATGCCATTATGTAATGAAAGATTCTTGGCATAACCTCACAAGCCGGTCATTAAAGAAGACAACACGTCATCTGAAGTGGAAGTATTATTTTCCATCTGGCATGGGAGCCCACACGATGCAACACGCAAACTTCTCATCCAGGGCGCCCCATCCAGCGTACGTAGCAATGACTCCCATGCGTGACAAGGGAAACAGTGCACATTCTGGGTTAGCGGAAGAGTGCTACGTTAAGGAACGCTTAACGCCTAGAATATTGCTAAAGACAGTGAGAAAGTTAGGATTTTAGATATAGTATCTATGTATGTATCTATGTATCTATGTATCTATCTTTCTTTCTTTTTTTCTATCTATGTATCTCTGTATCTCTGTATCTCTGTATATATGTATATATGTATGTACCTACCTATATTTATTTATTTATTTATTTATTCTTTTATATCGAGGATAACAGAATAAGCAATCATGTGCTTTTTTTTCATCCGGTCCCCGTGTGTATGCAGTTTTGTAAATATTGTCATCTGTTCCCACCGGCACACGATGGCCTACTCTTACGAAAAGCGGAACAGGATTTAACGTGTGCGCAAGATGTTCTGCGTGCGTTCGCACACGGGGCCTCGGTTTAAAGTCTCATCCGAAGGACTTTTGGGGAGAGTGGAGTCAGCACTTACTGATGTTAACTCCAGGAAGAAAATTTCCTCGACCGGACTCGAACCCGGGTCTTCAAATTGCCAGCGCAATGTTCTGACCACTAGGCTATCCTCCCCCCTATAAATGTAGCTAGCTAGCTATTTGTACACACACACACACCACACACACACACACACACACCCCACACACGCACACACACAAACCCAACACACACACACACACGCACGCACGCACGCGCACACACACAGATAGATAAATATGCATATATATATTTTATATATATATATTATATATATATATATATATATATATATATATATATCTGTGTGTGTATATGTGTGTGTGTGTGTACATCATATATTCATATATATAATTATATATATTATATATATATATATATATATATATATTATATATATATATATAATATATATATATATATACCGTTGAATGCCTAAAACTTAACTTTCTCTCTGTGTTCTCGGGGGGGGGGGGGGGGGGGGGGGGGGTTGTTTTATTCCGGGAGCATTCCTGCATTTAAGCCAGGAACTTATTGAGACAAAAGATATGCGTTCACAATCTCGTTTAGCTTATCAAGAAAACATCACCAAAATATGCCTACAGCTAGAAGCAGTGAGAAAACCTAGCCACAAATCAGCTTGATTACAGTCATATGTACCTTGTTCAGAAAAGACAAGATCGCCATGACCCAGAGCTTCATAGGGCAGAGGTGAGCAAAATTGTACTGCAGGTAGAGTGATTAGCTCTACGGTTTTAGCGGCAGTCTTTAAATCAGGTGTCAAAAGGTCAGAAGTACCTCTCTGCGCTTCAGAAGAGCTTTTTCTTTGAAATTGGCTTGGTACCATGTTCTGCGTAAGTCTTTGCTCTCTCTGCTGTCATCTTTTGATGTACTAGGGGAAGTCATTTGTAAAAAAAAAAAAAAAAAAAAAGTTTCGAGCTTATAGGATGGTATAGAGGATGTGTGAGAGTGAGGGGGTAAAGAGGCAAAGTGGTAAAAGAAAAGTTTGGCAAATTATAGTTTTCAGTTTTTTTCGGTTTTTAAGTTGGGTATTTTTTCTCTCTGATTTGTTTGTATTTTTATTTTATTTATTTTATTTCTTTGCTTTTCTTTTCTTTTCTTTCTTTTCTTTTTTTCTTTTCTTTCTTTCTTCTTTCTTTCTTTCTTTCTTTCTTGATTTTTCCTTCTTACATTCTTTTCTTTTCTTTCTCTCTTTCTTTCTTCCTTTCTTGCTTTCTTGTCTCTCTTTCTATCCTTATTTATTTCTTTTCTTTTCTTTGTTCCCTTTGTTTTCTTTTTGTTCTTTCTTTCTTTCTTTCTCTTAGTTTCTTTCTTTCTTTAAAAAAACAAACAAACAAAAAAACTTATACCTCTTCAGATAGTAAAGGTTACCAGGGGGGTTATTTCCATGTTGCTACGCCATATTTTGCCCAAGCCCCAAACGACAGTTTGTGAATCTCAGTGGACCCAGATGATGAAGGGAATTTACAGCGTTTTGTGGAGATGACAACATCTTTCTTCAGCACACTGGCACCGATGTCATAAGTGGATTCGTTCCTTGCTCTTGTCAGTAAAAAGAATCTTTGACTTTGAAAATGTGCTCAAAAGAGTGATCTATTCATAAATATCTAGCTTGAATGTCATTATTCACTATAATAAACAGCTTAGCAGTGGTAAAAAACAACCGCAAAACATTCCCAAACATAGGAGCAGCAATTTTATTTCATTTTTAGCATCATATGTGCTTGGTTTGTTTAGGGGCTTAAGCTGCTTTTCCTTCCATCCTATTGAAAGCATCAAGCTAACATAACACGGAGATGAGGAAGTTTGAAAGTTTAGTCATCAGTTTGACGCGAAAAAAATGACAACTTTCTTCAAATCGCTCTACTCTTTCCTTGAAGTTGTAATGCAGCTACCTTTAAGGTGGTCACAAAACAGTCGCATACACAAACCTATCATAGTTGGTGAACTTTGAGGTTTCCCGTCAGGGAATGAGAAAAAAAGTCGTTCTGCTCTGACTCTAACTACTCAGCAGACTTTGAACTAAGAAAACGTAGGTGTAACAGTCTTACAACGAATATCGAATTTTTTGTTGAAATTTGATGATCTCAGTTCATTTTTTTCCTTTTTTTCTATCAGAAATCTATCTATATGTATGCTATTACTTCTCTCAGAAAATTAAACGAACACCTGTGGAAACTGGATACGCCTGCTGCTTTTTTTTTCCATAAAAAATTGTCAGAGTGAAATGTTTATGAGTTGAACTTTTGTCAACCTGGTCTTCCTAATCTGCTATATGTGTTTCCTTTTCCTTTCTTTCACACGAATTCCGATTAAAAGCATTAAGTGCATCTTCTAGTTGTTGGATGGTTAGCCATGTGCTCTTGCTTTCTTAAACTTACTATGTTGTCTAACACACACACATAAACACAACACGCATGCTTATGAAAATGCACGCACGTGCGCGGCGCACACACACACACATACACACACTTATACACACATACACACGCACATGCACCCGCACAAAAAAAAACCCAAGCATACACACATATATACATGCACATAAACGCAACGCGCACACGACTACACAAACACAAACACGCAGCATGCGCGCGCCACACAAAGATATACACACACAATCAGACCATACAACTTCGAGCGGGCACGCACATTCGTGTACGAGTGCGTGATATATGCATATAAAAATATATATATATATATAAATATATATATATAAATAATATTATATAATATAAAATTATGTATATATATAAAACTATGTGTGTATAGATAATAGATATATAGATATACATAAAATGTTGTATGAGATACATATTATATCTGTGTGTGTGAGAGAGAGAGAAGAGAGAGAGAGAGAGAGAGAGAGAGAGGAGAGAGAGAGAGAGAGAGAGAGAGAGAGAGAGAAGGGAGAGAGAGAGAGAGAGAGAGAGAGAGTTTGCCCAGTGTGTGTCTGTAACTGTCTGTGCATAAGAAAAATGATACGCCCTTGTTTTCAAGTACACCCCAGATGCTTCTACACCATGTAGCATTTAAAGCAAATCCAGTCTTGCAGATCCACTAGCGTGTTAAATCGAACGTAGTTTTCTGCAGCCATCTTACATTCCTTGATCCTTCTTGTCAGGTCTCTTTCATATTTGAGCCTTGGTATCAACTAAAGCAAAACCATTTATGTTGTCATTCGCTTTTATTTTTTTTTAAAATAATCTCAAATGGTTATAAACGTGTGGTCAGAGAGCTACAAACGAGCAGTAATCGCATCATGGCTGTTCGTATGAGTTGAGTGTGCTATAAAACACCGACACCTAAAGAGCAGACG
>JASPKP010004136.1:12500-18219 GCA_030674155.1 Stramonita haemastoma | reverse complement strand
AGCATTGCAAACAAACAACAACAAAAAAGTCAGCGTGGGTGGCTATCAAAAGCAAAAACAAAACAAAACAAAAAAAAAAAAACAAAACAAAACCAGGGAGAAAATGACAAAAAAGGGATAGGAAAACAAACGAAAACAGATAATGTCTTGCACAGATAACGTCATCTTCAGGTTTCCCCTGTTCCTTCCTTTTTTTTCTTCCTTTTTTCTTCCGTCCCTTTCTTTTCTTCTCTATTCATTCATTTATTTACTACTCTTTTCCTGGGGTTTAAAAAAAAAAATTAAAAGGTATTGAATGTGCTTTGTAGGCTTTAACTTTTCATTTTTATAGCCTGCCCCCCCCCCCCCTCCTCTCTGTCTTTCCTTTTCTCTCTCCTCTCTCTCTCTCTTTTCTCTCTCTCTCTCTCTCTCTCTCTCTCTCTCTCCCCTCTCTCAGACATCTCTTCTCTGTCTGGTTTTTCTGTCTGTCTGTCTGTTCATCAGCCCAGTCATCAGTCCCTGTTGTCTGTTTCTGTCTGTCTCACTCACTCCGACCAAATTTGCCCCAAATTGCACTTTTTGTTAGTTTCAAAAAAAAAGTATTTTTACCCCCCTTTTTCAAAAGGCCCTTTGGGCATGAAAAAATAAACTGTTCAGTTTAAAAGCGTCTCTGTGTCTCTGTCTCTCTCACTTTGTCTGTCCTGTCTTTTTTTATCTCTCTCTCTTGCTTTTTCTTATCACATGTACGGAGGTGTGGGGTTTTTGGTGTGTGTGTGTGTGTGTGTGTGTGTGTGTGTGTGTGTGTGAGAGTGTGTGTGTGAGGGTGGTGCACGTGTGTATGTGCATGTGTGTGGTGCCGTGCGGATGCTGTGGGGCAGTGTGCATGGTTTTTGTGGTGTGCCGTGCTGTCACATCGAGGATTATTGTAAAGCTCAGAAGGAGCAAAACATGCAAGCAAACATTTTTTGGCTGTCATTAAATTAACTTAATCTGAACGCCCCCCAAATTTCCTATTCTGTTCCATCAATCCACCTGATTTATACAGGCATCATTTAGTGTGGGTGGCACGACCGCCTGGTAAAAGGGACTGGCACTGGGTATCGAGGGGTTGGGGGGGGGGGGGGGGGGGGGGGGAAGGGGGATGGGTAAAGGCGGGAAGGCAGTAAGGGTAAACAGAAAAGTCTGGAAGAGGGTGAAAAGGGTTTTTAAAATTTGACATCCTCATGGCAATATACGGGATATAGCCTGGTGGTCAGAACATTGCGCTGGCAATTTGAGACCCGAGTTCGTTTCCCCCTTGGAGGGAATTTTTCCCCTGGAGTTAACATCAGTGCTGCCCTCCACTCTCCTCAGAAAATCTTTTGGATGAGACTGTAAACCGAGGCCCCGTGGGCAAACGCATGCAGAACACCTTGCGCACACGTTAAATCCTGTTCCCGCTTTTCGTAAGAGAGTAAGCTATTGTGTGCCGGTGGGAACAGATGACAGGATTAACAAACACTGCATACACACGGGGACTGGATGCAAAAGAGCACATGAATCTTATCCCATTATCCTCGATATAAAAGAATATAAAAAGAGGGTGATGGAGGGGGTGGGGGCGGCAGGGGGAGGGGGGGATGGGTAAAAGCAGGGAAGGCAGTGAGGGTAAACAGAAAAGTCGGGGGAAGCGGGTGAAAAGGGTGTTTAATTTAACATCCTCATGGCAATAATACAGCCTTTAGGGACAAGCTGGTGTAGGTGCAAGCACTCACGGGAAAAGTCAGTTTGTTGTGTGTGTGTGTGTGTGTGTGTGGTTGTTTTGTGTGTGTGTGTATGTTTTGTTTTGTTTTGTGTGTGTGTGTATTTGTGTGTTTGTGTTTGTGTGTGTATGTGTGTGTGCTTGTATGTGCAGGTGTCTTTGAATGTGTGTGCGTGTGTGTGTTTGAGAGAGAGAGAGAGAGAGAGAGAGAGAGAGAGAGAGAGAGAGAGAGAGACATAGAGAGAGTAGAGACAGAGAGAGACAGAGAAAAGAGAGAACAGAGAAAGAGAGAGAGACAGAGAGAGAGAGAGACAGAGAGAGACAGAGACAGAGAGAGACAGAGAGAGAAGAGAGAGAGAGAGAGAGAGAGATGGGGGAGGGAGAGAGTTTGTGTGCGCGTGTGTGCACATGCAGGAGCGTGTATATTATTTATATCAGGAGCTCAAGATGACCAAAATAGCCCAGATCACGAGGTATGATAATAACAAACAGAACAGTATTGGGTTTGCTGTCATTACTGGTCTGAGCAGCACCCTTTATTTAGTATTGTCTGCTTCAGTAAAACATTCAGTCTCATTTCTAAGCAATCTGCGTGGGCAGCTTCTGAACATGAGCAGGGCAGAATATGGGACAGGGTATTTTAGGGATAGGTGAATGGTGGGTGGAGAGTGTGTGTGTGTGTATAGGGGGAATGGTTGTGTTTGTGTGTGTTTTTGTGGCGTGTTTGTGTGTGTGTGTGTGTGAGTGAGAAGACAGAGAGAGGAGAGAGCAGGGAGAAATATGAGAGAGCAAGAGAGTGAGTGTGTGTGTTGTGTGTGTGAGAGAGAGAGAGAGAGAGAGAGAGAGAGAGAGAGAGAGAGAGGGGAGAGAGAGAGAGAGAGAGAGAGACAGAAAGAGACAGAGACAGAGAGAGAGAACAGAGAAAGAGGGGAGAGAGACAAAAGAGAGACAGAGAGAGAGAGAGAGAGAGAGAGAGAGGAGAGAGAGAGAGAGAGAGAGAGAGATGGGGGAGGGAGAGAGTGTGTGTGCGCGGTGTGCAATGCAGGAGCGTGTATATTATTATATCAGGAGCTAAGAGACCAAAATGGGCCAGATCACAAGGTATGTAATAACAAAACAGACCAGTATTGGGTTTGCTGTCATTATTTTAAGTCTGAGCAGCACCCTTTATTTAGTATTGTCTGCTTCAGTCAACATTCAGCCTCTTTTCTAAGCAATCTGCGTGGGCAGCTTCTGAACATGAGCGGGCAGAATATGGGACAGGGTATTTTAGGGATAGGTGAATGGTGGGGGGAGAGTGTGTGTATGTGTATAGGGGGGGAATGTGTGGTGTTTGTGTGTGTGTTTTGTGTGCGTGTTTGTGAGTGTGTGTGTGAGTGGAGACAGAGAGAGAGAGAGAGCAGGGGAGAAATATGAGAGAGCAGAGAGTGGAGTGTGTGTGTGAGAGAGAGAGAGAGAGAGAGAGAGAGGGGAGAGAGAGAGAGAGAGAGAGAGAGAGAGAGAGAGAGAGAGAGAGAGAAAGTTTTTGTGTGTGCATGCATGCGTGTGTGTGTGTACATGCAGGGTAAATATTATATCAGGAGTCAAGATGACCCAAATAGCCCAGATCACAAGGTATGATAATAACAAACAGACCATATTGGGTTTGCTGTCATTACTGAAGTCTGAGCAGCACCCTTTTTTAGCATTGTTGCTTCAGTCAACATTCAGCCTCCTTTCTAAGCAATCTGCGTGGGCAGCTTCTGAACATGAGCAGGCAGAATATGGGACAGGTGATTTTAGGGATAGGGGAATGGTGGGTGGAGGGTGTGTGTAGAGGGGTGGGGCAGTGTGCGTGTGTGTGATGTGTGTTTTGTGTATCTGTGTGTGTGTGTGTGTTTGTGTGTGTTTGTTTTGTGTCGTGTGTGTGTGTGTGTGTGTGAGAGAGAGAGAGAGAGAGAGAGAGAGAGAGAGAGAGAGGGGGGGGGGAGAGAGAGAGGAGAGAGAGAGAAGAGAAGAGAGAGAGAGAGAGAGAGAGAGAGAGAGAAGGGGGAGAGAGAGATTCGGATTCGGATTCGGATAATTTATTCACAAAGGCCATTGCCCCTTAGAAGGGGTTTACATACAAAATAGAAACACACACAATTGTAAGTTTTCACAGATTGACACAATTATTATGTTGACAACATACTGCGTATTTTAAATGCTTTGCATAGTATCAACAAGTTTTTTTTTGCAATAGTTTCATTAGGAGTCGTCATCAGCATCACTAATCTGAATAAAAACTGGCTGTTGAAAATACTTCAAAGGAATGTTAGTTGTTCTCGCAGCTGTTTTAGCTCCGGGCAAGACAAAATAAATGAAGTTCATTTTCAGTGCATCATGACACAATGGACACATCAAATTATGATCATTGACAGATTTATAACGACAAGAAATGTAAATATTAATCATAGATTCCAAATCTAAATTTAGTCATTATCCGTTTCATATGTCTTTCTAAGGACATAATAAATAAACTGGAACACAATGGAAAGGGTTCAACATTCTATACACATCAAATCGATCACTCTCTTGAATATGTGAAGACCAAGTCTGCCATCTACAATCTACATCTTTGCCGAAATGTATGAATAAACCCAGTTATGTCCCCTACACCTTGATTTTCCCACACAACCCCAAAACCAAATTCATATAGCTTTAATTTTATGTTTGAGACCCAGTTTTTCTTACCTCTTGCTTCTAAATTCATTAACATTTTATAAGCTTTATATGGCAATCTATGTGGTTCCATTTGTGTCAGTTTCAGCCAGTAACGAATACACTTAACCATGGAAATTAAACTTATTGGATATCTGTTAGTTTCCCCATAAACTAAGTCATTAGGTGTTTGGATTGATATACCTAGAAATTTCTTTAATGCATACAAATGTATCTTCTCAATTTCTGCCACACCTGCATCTAAGCCCCATAATTCAGCACCATATTGCACCATGGGTTGAATTTGTGCATCAAACAACTTCAGAACAAGGACAGAGAATCATTATTCAGTTGCATTAATTTTCTTAAAATACACAATAAAGGATACTTTGCTTACTTACTAATTCTCTACAAGCAAAGGAAAAGCTTAACCGTGTTGAAAAATATATTCCTAAATATTTTATAGACATTTACAACTGGCATAACGCTTCCATTATATGTCCATCTTTCCCGCTCTGCAAGATACCCTCCTTTTCTAAATACAATAATGTTACTTTTCGACATATTTACCTTCAACTGAAGTGAAACTGATGCTTTTTCTAAATTATTTAATTGTCTCTGTAGCCCAACTATTGTTTCTGAAATTAACACTACGTCATCAGCCAGAAGAAGTAAAAATATTTCTAAAGTATCATCAATGAATTGTGCACCATGTCTGCCATTACGAATAACTTCCAAAGTTAACTCATTGATGAACAAAGAAAACAAAATAGGACTACACACATCTCCTTGTTTCACACCAGCTGTACAGTTTATATAATCTGTTAATGATGCACCACATCTAACTCTAGCATTTACAAATTCATACATACTCATAATGCATTTAAATAACTTCCCCGAATTCCATTCTTAAACAAAATGGGCCACAAAATGCTTCTATTAACAGAGTCAAAGGCTTTCTCAAAATCGATGAAAGCCACATACAATTTACGATTTAAACAAAACTGTTTTTGAACAAAAGCCATTAAAGTAAACATATGATCTATAGTGGAGTAATTTCGTTTGAACCCAGCCTGAAATTCACCAGTTATGTTATTCTCCTCTACCCATTCCTGTAATCTTCTATTAATAACTGCACTATATAACTTGCTACTAATATTACACAAAGAAATTCCCCTATAGTTATTTGGATTATTAACATCGCCTTTTTTGTACAATGGTAGAACAATTGACTCTGTCCAACTATCAGGGTACACACCTTTATCAAATAAAGCATTGAAAAATTGTACCAAAAAGTTCAATACCAACTCCACTTTACAA
>JASPKP010004136.1:0-2500 GCA_030674155.1 Stramonita haemastoma | reverse complement strand
TAAAAGTCTACCGTCTGAAGCTAGCTCCATAATCATGGTTTCCCTCTTTAACAGAAAACTATGGCGCTGAATTTTAACAATATTCTATTTTTTCCTTGTAAATGAGATAAGATGTATAGACAGAATCAGATGACTTGGTTGTATTATTGCCTTTTTATAGCAGTGTATTAAATATCGATATTTTAGATAATTATAAAACGGATATTTTTTTCAGAATTTTTGAGACAAGACTACAAAACTTTATATAAAAAAAGTATATTTTCTTTGCATTGTTCAACGACATAATTTGTGTTTATCAGAATATCTTTAATACATCATGTTGAGCTCATTCGTAAAAGACAGACTCACTCCAAAACAATCAACATGGACACATCACATCACGAGCTACTTACAAATCAAATTCCTCTTTCCCAGTCGCTTCAGCAGCCTCTCAGTCTGCTTTTGCTTCTGTTTTTCTCTGGCGTAGCCGAACAGGTAGAGAAGAGGATGGAAGACAGATTTTGCAGGCAGGAGGAGAGTGGCTGTAGCCGCCCACAGCCCCTGGGCAGAGGCAGACCTGCCAGGACCAGCAGGATGCAGACGCAAACCACACACCCGCAGACCAGGTCGGCAAGGATCATGGCGGACACACGGCTTGCCAGGATCACGTGGGCAGACACGGCCTGCCCTGTCTGCAGCTGCCACAGCACACTGGCGCGCTGCCGCACGACAGAGAAAGTGCAGAGCTGACCGAGGAGGGTGAGGATGGTGACAGGCAGGAGGAGGCTGCACACATACACCAGGACATCAGCATCTGCAGGGGAGTCTGTCCACAGTGCCGGCAGAGGCTGGCAAACCCCTGTTCTGCTGTACAGCTGTGGCAAGGATGTTCTGGAGATGAACGGAGCTGAGGATGGGAGTAGACCCATGGTCCAAATTGCTGCACACGCTACCTGTGCAGAACGAGAGTTGAAAGTGAATCGTGTGTGGGAGAACAGCAAGAGAAGGAAGCGCTCCAGCGTTAGCGTACACGTCAGAAACACAGAGACGTGTGTAGACAAGGAAAAGAGACAGCCGCACATTTTACATACGACACTGTGTCGCCAAGAAACATCCTCCCAGAGGTAAGAGCCTCGATACTTGACGTGTGTGAGTGATACCACTGCTACGTACAGTCCCATGACGGTATCGCAGTAAGCAAGGTAGGTGAGAATAACAGTGAAACTGGACTTGACCTGGCATTTCAAGCTGGAAACACACCAAGCGGTACACGCTATGGTAGAGAGCAAAATAGATGTTGAAAAGACAGCAAAAGCCGTTTCATACAGTGAAGACTTTAAGAGAGAGTCGCAAGAAGAAATCACGTCTGTAGGTCCGTGGCAGTTCCTAGCATTGAAGCCTGTAGGTAGAATCCTAGAGCAGCAAATCTTGTAATTGTCTGTGTACACAGTGTGAAGCTGGCTTGAATTTTTGAAAATTTCTCTTGGAAACGAAGTTAAAGGACATCCCCGTATGTCCAGAACACGAAGCTTATTCCGAATACCCAAATGGGGACCAGTCATCTTCTGTAACCCGCTGGAAGATAAATTCAGTGTTTCTAATCGCCAAAAGGATGCTAGGACTGTGACGTTGAATTCTTGGATCACAACGCCCGAAAGATCTAGATGCTTTAAAGAATCGAGATACAAAGAAGTCGAAGACGTGGACGGGAACACTATTTCCAGAGGATTCTGAGACACACGGAGAGTGACCAGATTTGTCAGATGCTGGAAATGCTGAACGGTGACGTGTCTTAAAAAGTTCCCGCTGAGGTCTAGGACGACCAGGTTAGGGAAATACAGCTCCCCTGTGTCGTTCATCCCGCAGTGAGCCAGACTGAGGTAGACCAGCATCCCATTGCGGAGCAGGTGTGCAGGCCTCATCCCGCTGTGACTGGCGTGGAGGAAGCGCAGGGCGGGGAGGGCCCCGGCCTGAAAGGGTTCCGTGCAGGTGAGGGCCAGCCCGTGACACAGGCACTGCCGGGGACACCTGCCCCCGCACACCGCCTCGTCGTCCTTCTCCGGACACTGGACCTGGCCGTCACACAGGTGGACGGGGTGCACACAGGCCTGGGAGCCCCGACAGCGGTAGTACCCCGGGCAGAGAACCCCCCCACACCCCGCCTCGTCCTCTCTGCCCGGACAGTCGCTGACGCCGTTACAGCGCAGAAAGACGGGCAGACAGTAGCCGTGGTCTGGACACTGGAAGTGACTGTGCGGGCAGGGGATGGTTCTCCTCTCGTCTGAGGAAGCTGGGAAGAAGGCAGGACTCGGGGGGTCACCAAAGTACGCCCGTGAACATCCCACCTGCAAAAGACAGTCACAGTCATAACAAACAGGTAAGGTGTTCAATGTTAGGGTTAAATTTGGTGTGGAATCGACAGTGTCTCCAACATGAAGCATGTTGTCACTCTGCACTGGGTCACCTTGATACCATCTTTGCAACACTGACATCTTTGTGTCAGGAAAACATGCGCAAGGTC
>JASPKP010004135.1:12500-15000 GCA_030674155.1 Stramonita haemastoma | reverse complement strand
CACACACCAGAACAAACAATCCAAACCAAAAAGAAATCAAACAGATAAAATCAGGCACACCCCCCCCCTATAAAATGTTAAAGCCTAACCAAACAACATCAGCATCAACAACAACAATAACCACACACCAACTCACTCACACACACACACACACACACACACACACACACACACACACACACACACACACACACACACACACACACACACACACACACACACACACACACAGAGTAAAATCAACCATCAAGGTCTAATATCTTATCAAGTCATCAGCAGATCAGTATCCCTTAAAAGTAACATCAAGAGATGAATATAAATGACCATATAAACTGTGGTCATACCATATTTATAATGATAATAATGACTATCAGTGATACATTCATCTTTCTGTCCCTCGCACACATGCTACATGTAACATTTTTAATTCAGTTGTAACACTAGGCCACAATACAAGTACGTTGGAATGAAACAGTAAAGAGTGATGTTATATCACAAGCAAATGTACACGTTTACAAGTCTTGTTCTATACACTTATCTATGAAATATTTTTTTAGATGTGCTTTAAAATTATCTTTGTTTTTGATACATTTCAAATTTTTTGGTAGCTTATTCCATAGGTCGCTACCTGAACATAGTAGGCTTGATTTATATAGATTATTTCTGGGTCTTGGAAATGTTAGCAAATGGTTGTGTCTGTGTTGATTGATTTTGAAAGTATTGGTAATCTTGGGAGGTGCAGTTTGGTTAACAACTTTTTGCATAAACATGGCTTTATTGCAGGAAAGTCTGTGTCGAAAAGTCAGGACGTTTATTTTCTTATAATCCTCAACTGTCAGGGTACTTGATTTTAACAGGACAAGTTTTACTGCTCTTTTATATAAACGATGAATGAATTTCAAGTTCGTTTCACTACAGGTATCCCATATAGTTGATGCATAGTCAATAATAGGTAGAATATGACAACAAAAAAACAGTTTTCGAGAGTGATGATTCAAAAAGTGTTTGATTTTCGATAATTGACGTAACCTGTGAGCAATGCGCTTTCCTAGTGACACAATGTGATCAGTCCAAGTCATATTTTTGTCAATGGTGACACCTAAAAGTTTATGAGAGTCAACTTCTTCAATTATTCTGCTATCAAGTAACAGAGGTAGGAACTTATCTCTCATTTTTTGTCTTTTCTGTCTTGCTGATACATACATGCACTTTGTTTTTTGTGCATTTAAGGACATATGGTTTAACTGAGTCCAAGTAATCAATTTGTCAATGCTAAATTGAAGTTTGTGAGATAAGCTGCAAGGGTCTGAATCACTACAAAGTAGAGTGGTATCGTCAGCAAACATTTCACAGCTATATTGAATAAAACAGGGTAAGTCATTTACAAAGATTGAAAACAAGAGAGGTCCCAATACTGAGCCTTGTGGTACCCCATAGCTAATAGGTAGTAGTGCTGATGTTTGATTATTAACAGTTACGAGCTGTTGCCTATTTGACAGAAAACTTTTTAGAAGCTGAATAATTTCAGGTGTCAGTTTGTACATTTCTAATTTGCGTAATAACAGAGAATGATCAATCACATCAAATGCTTTTTCAAAGTCAACAAAAAGGAGTCCTGTAAATTTATTGTTATTTATGTTGTGTAAGAGACTTTCAGTAAGCTGAGTTAGAGCAGTGTGGCAGGAATAGTTTTTTACGAAACCCCGATTGATCTTCATTTATTAGACTGTTGTTAATAAAGTAAGAATTTAGTGATGTTTGTATGTGTTTTTCTATGGGTTTAGATAATATTGAGAGAATTGAAATTGGCCTATAATTCGAAGGAGAAGAGTATTCCCCTGATTTATGTACTGGAATGATTTTTGCTTGTTTAAACTTGAGAGGAAAACACCTTTTTTCAATACACAAGTTGTATAGATATGTTAGTGTTTCAGCAATGACTGGACTAGATAGTTTTATTATCCGTCCATCCAAATTGTCTAAATCACGTGTCCTTGAATTTGTTTGTAATTTTAGACTATTTAATACATCAAAGATTGTCATTGGCTGGAGATCAATTGGAATTTTAATGTGTTTAGAATTAACATGTTGTTCTAAGTAGATAAGATCATTTTCGCTTGACTTGTCACATGTTATAACTTTATCAGCTACATTTGAAAAATGGTTGTTTAATTCATCAGCTGATATTTCTTTAATGGATTGTTGGCTCTTTGAAATATGTTTATTACATAATGTATTAATGGCTTTCCAAATTTGGCGAGAGTCAGTTTGGTAGTTAACAACTGTTGGAAGTAGTTTCTCTTCGATCTGCGTTTTAGAGAATTTACTTTATTTCTTTGTTCTCTAAATTGGTCATTTGTACCATGGGTTTTCAGATAGTTTCGTAGGTTTATCTCGGAATCTATGTCCTTTGTTATCCAAGGAGGTTTCATTTTTTCTTTAACTCTTTTTCTTATGAAGGGAGCATGTGTGTGTTGTGTGTGTGTGTGTGTGTGTGTGT
>JASPKP010000413.1:42500-45000 GCA_030674155.1 Stramonita haemastoma | reverse complement strand
TAAAGCGTGGAGGATTATTGGTTAAATCTTCACAACAGTCTTAAGAATGTGTGAATGTGTCAGCTTGTGTGTGTGTGTGTGTGTGTGTGTGTGTGTATGTGTGTGTGTGTGTGTGTGTGTGTGTTGTGTGTGTGTGTGTGGTGTGTGTGTGTGTGTGTTGTTGTGTTGTGTGTGTGGTGTTGTGTGTGAGTGTGTATGTATGTGTGTGTGTGTGCTTGAGAGAGACAGACACACAGACAGAGAGACATATGGAAAGACAGAGAGACAGAGTCGCAGATAGAGAGAGAGGGGGTGGGCAAAAGGGAAAAAGAGATAGCCACACACACACGTACACGCACACACACCCACACGCGCGCACACACACACACACACACACACACACATACACACAGAGACAAACTGACAAAGAAAACAAGACAGAGATAAAAAAAAAACCCAGAGCGACAGGTGGAACAAATGTATATTACATTCGTAAATTAGCGGGAAAAAATAAAACAGGTTAAAGGCGGCTAGCCAATCAGTCAGCCATAACGAGATAAATCCAGTCACAACCAGTCAGAGCAAGATAAATCATGTCAACCAATCAACCAGCAAAAGCGAGAAACTTTCAGTTCACGAATCAAAAAGCTATAGCAAGAAAATTTTAGTTAACCAATCAACCAGTCATAGCAAGATAAATCCAGTCACATCCGTCCATAGCAAGATAAATTTGGTCACAAACTGCCATAGCAAAGATAAGTTCAATCACAACAAGCTATAACAAGATAAATCCAGTCAACCAATCAACCAGCTAACGAGACACAGACAGACCGACAGATAAGACAAAGACAGAAAAAACAAAAGGAAAAAATGCAAAACACATCTAGAATTTATCTGAATACATCAAAACAAAAGGAAAAATCCGAAGAAATCAAAAGAAACAAAAGAACAAGAAACCTGGTGGGCAGATCAAGAAACACAAATTGCCTGTTACAAGAAAGAGAAAAGGCAAATCAGCTTCTATTGAATGGAAACGAAAAACCCCGTAGAGAAGCTGATCTCATTATATTGCTCTCCCACGACCGTATGTTTGCACGAACATTCCCGTGGCATTTCTTGTTGTACGGAGGATAAAGAATTGTTAAAATTGTTGTTTTAATTGCTCGTTTTATCAAAAAACATTTCTTATGCGTGGTCAGTGGCCAACTTTGAAATCTAAAACTTTAAATTGCAAGAAAATATATTAGGAAAAAACAATGCTAACTGTTCTTTTTTGTTTAAAAATCAGCAGACATGCACTGTGTGAACTTGTTATGAAGGAAGTATGCATGCAAATGTGTGTGTGTAAGTGTGTGTGTGTGTTTCTCTCTCTCTCTCTTCTCTCTCTCTCTCTCTCTCTCTCTCTCTCTCTCTCTCTCTCTCTCTCTCTCTCTCTCTCTCTCTCTCTCTCTCTCTCTCTGCAGGGGGCTAGGAGGGGTGAGGAGCAGCGTGGGGAGGGGGGTATGATGGGGAGAAGGAAGGTGGTAGAGAAGTAATATTAAGCTTAAGCGTCAAGAGCAGACTGCGCTGAAAAGCTTTGTGTCTGAAGGATTATTGATCACATGTAAAGTGGGGCGTTTTTATTTATGCTTTTTCCACTCTATCGCGGGTAGTGAGATGAAGAAGAAGAAGAAGAAGAAGAAGAAGAAGAAGAAGAAGAAGAAGAAGAAGAAGAAGAAGAAGAAGAAGAAGAAGAAGAAGAAGAAGAAGAAAAAGAAGAAGAAGAAGAAGAAGAAGAAGAAGAAGAAGAAGAAGAAGAAGAAGAAGATGCTGGTGCTGCTGGTGCCGGTGCTGCTGCTGCTGCTACTGCTGCTGCTGCTGCTGCTGCTGCTGCTGCTGCTGCTGCTGCTGCTGCTGCTGATGATGATGATGATGATGCTGATGCTGATGTTGATGATGATGAACAGCAGCAACAACAATCGCAGTCACAACAGCAAAGCAACAAAGAGAAAGGGAGACAGACATACAGACAGACAAACAAACAGACAGAGACAGAAACAAAGACAGAGAGGCAGAAAGAGACAGAAACAGAGACAGAGAGAGACAGAGGGAGAAAGAGACAAATACTGAGAGACAGACAGAGATACACAGAGAGAAAGAGACCGAGAACAGCAATACAGTTAAGAGTCAAGGAAGGAAGCAATGAACTCCAAGACAGGGGGAGAGGGAGATAAAAAAGAAATGAAGGCCCGGCAGTGTAGGATGTGTGCAGCATCCCTGTGCTCAGTCCACAGGACAAAGGCCCTGCCCCCATAAGGAAGCTAATCCCCTTAACTTGCCCAACCTTGACTCCGCCTCTGTGGGAAATGTACGGTGGTAGTTTTATAGTATAGAACAATGGGTTTTTTTCGGTCTGTCTGTATGTATGTGTATCTGTCTGTCTTTGTCTTTGTGTGTATGTATGTATGTATGTATGTCTGTATATTTCTGTCAGTTTGTCTGAAGTTCTTATTTTCTTTTCCTTCATTTCGTTTTTTTTGTT
>JASPKP010000413.1:37500-40000 GCA_030674155.1 Stramonita haemastoma | reverse complement strand
AGAGAGAGAGAGAGAGAGAGAGACAGACAGACAGACAGACAGACAGACAGACAGAGAGAGAGACAGACAGAGACAGAGACAGAGAGAGAGAAAGAGAGAGAGAGAGAGAGAGAGAGAGAGAGAGAGAGAGAAGAGAGAGAGAGAGAGAGAGAGAGAGAGAGAGAGAGGAGAGAGAGAAGGATAACGAAATGAGAGAGTTGGGAATAGAGTAAGAGAGAGATACAGAGAGAGATACAGATACAGGCAGACAAAGGGAGAGACAACGAAAGACAGAGAGATGGAGAGAGTGTATGAATTTGTGTATGTGTGTGTGTTTGTGTGTGTAAGACAGACAGACAGACAGGCAGACAGACAGAGACAAAGAGAGACAGACAGATATAGAGAAAGAGAAGTACTATAAAATGACAAATGCACAGAATGGGACATATGTCAGCAGTTAGACAGACAAGTAATATGCAGAATGTGAGAGTTTTAAAAAAAACCCAGACAAGATGGAGAGAGAGAGAGAGAGGAGAGAGAGAGAGAGAGAGAGAGAGAGAGAGAGAGAGAGAGAGGAGAGAGAGAGAGGAGAGAGAGAGAGAGAGAGAGAGAGAGAGACAATGACAATGACAATGACAATGACAAAAGTTTATTGTTATAGGCAGGATGCCCATTAACAAGGGGACAGTGGGAGGGGGGCTGGGCACAACACACAAAACGTTATGTATTGAGAACTTCCTTAATTACAACCCAAAAGGTCATCATGTCATGGATGCCACAACATGGTTACATGATAAATTTAGATCCTTTTTTCATAAGCTTTGATTAACCCTTACAACTGGAATTGTCAATTGTCAAGGGGAAGGAATTTCCACAAAATATTACAAATCCAAAAATCATCATCTAACAACAAACTGGTCAGCGACAAGAAAACTATGTTACAATGTCTCTTCTTCCTCTTTTTTCATGGCTTGTGCAACTGTACACCACTAACACGTGACAGATTCGTGATAATCCAGGGGGCATGTCGAGTTTCTGCCTATCTCTCTCTCTCTCTCTCTCTCTCTCTCTCTCTCTCTCTCTCTCTCTTCTCTCTCTCTCTCTCTCTCTCTCTCTCTCTCTCTCTCTCTCTCTCTCTCTCTCTCTCTCTCTCTCTCTCTCTCTCTCTCTCTCTCTCTCTCTCTCTCTCTCTCTCATGCATACCCCACACACACAAACACACACACATTCTCCCTCAAACACACACATTCACACACTCACACACACATACATATATACACGCACACACACACATTCACATCCACGTTTAAACACACACGTATACATAAATACCTACACAAACATATCCACAAGCTCAAACACACACACACACACACACATAAACACACGCACGAACGCACGCACATACACCCTTAAATTTACATGCATACACACATATACGCACGCACTCATATACACGCACTCAAACACACACACACACACACACACACACACACACACACACACACACACACACACACACACACACACACACACACACACACACACGGGCTATCCAAGCAAGAATCGAACTGCGTCCACTATCACATGCATCACATTCAAGTCCGGCACTGATTCGATCTTTCAGACGCTCCCGGTCAGCAAGGGACCACAGCTTCAGTTTGTTGTACACAAAGCTTTCCTCGTGGGTCATCAGCCTGGTGTCCTTCTTCACGAACCAAAACAAATCCGGGGGGGGTGTGACCAGCAGCAGTCCATTGGAAGCGAAACACGAGATCGTCAGTTTCACATACCATCGTGTCTGGATGCCGTTTGCTGGTGAACACGCGACGAAAGTCCTGGTTCCTCTGGGTGTCCCTCAGCCTCCGCTGCCTCCATTTGTCTGTCAGTTCAGCCACGTGTTTCTTGATGGCGTCGGCACTCGTTCCAACTGCCTGAACTTTCGCAAGAGGATCGTCAGTGACGTCACACTCCGCAGTTTCCGTTGTAAACATAGAGGCAAGGTCAATGTCACGTTGCAGATCAGCGGGCTTTTCTTTCTCCGACTCGGTGACATCGTTTGGTGCATGGCGGATTTCACGTGCCCCCTCTTGCAATGGTGTGTTGATGGCAGAAGGGGGTGTGTCAGTACGTGACACAGCGCAGCCTGAAGGAGGTGTTGGCATAAACAAACATTGCGAATGTTCTTTTGTCACAATATTTTCACTTTCCTCCAGCTCTTGCCTCTGTGCTGTCCTTCTTCTCTCCTCCCCCTTCGTCTGTCTCTGTCAGTCTGGCTTGGAGGCTTTCTTCGGTAGCTGACAGGGGTGTGCTGATTCGCCATGTTGCTGTTGTTAGCTTGGCTGGCTTGCAGTCGTAGAACAATAACTGTACTGTCGCCACTTCCAGCAATTTTCCAGGAAGTCAGGCGATTTTCTTGGAGCAGAGCATCCAGAGTAACTGTCAACGCTGTTGGTAGGCCAACAACGGGCATGGTTTCGGATGAAAAGTGTAATATTTGACAAACAAGCTAACAGCAAAA
>JASPKP010000413.1:27500-32500 GCA_030674155.1 Stramonita haemastoma | reverse complement strand
AATTGGGCAATCAAACAATAAGTGGTGGATTGAAAGAGGTTGAGAACAGCAACATGACACGTTATTGGTATTCCATGCATTCAACCTCAATTTATACATTAAAATTTCTAGTTTACGTGAACAAGAAATACGTTCACAATGTGATGTCTTCATTTTGGAATGCATTCTATTCATCAATCTAGCACTAATTTCGTACGAGGACAATACAAGATTGAAATCAAACGTTTCAATACTACGACCAGAGGAACCTTGTTTTGCTAATGAATTAACCAACTCATTCCAATAAATTCCACAGTGAGAAGGGACCTAACATAAAGTTATTTGAATCCCTCTACTTGCAATACAATGCAAAAATTTAATCTCAAATATAATATCTGTCCTTATTTTCCTTGCCAGTTATTGAGTGCCTTCAATAATGAGTGCGTGTGCGTGCGTGCATACGTGTGTGTGATATATATTTACCTGAAGTTATACTAGAATGTTTGAAGCAATATGAACTATAACTATCTTGTATTTTTTTAGATTAGTATTTGTATCAACACGCCTGTCAGTATTGCAGTTGCCCTTCATGGTGGAATGATAAGAATGTTTTTGACTTGACTTGACTTGACTTGACTTGACTTGACGAGGGCGTCAGAACGGGTAAACTCTCTAGGGAAAACCCTCCATAACTGAAGTGTCCACCTCTGCATGTCATAAAACCAGATGAAGGGGCAGTGTACGATGTGTACAGCAATAATCCCTGCACCAAAGAACACGACAGCACAGCTAGTGCACTACAGCACCATAGGGGAGCCAGTCTCCTTAATCTGCTCAGCTATGACCCTGCGTTGGCGGGAAATGTGCTGTGGCGTTTTATGGTGGAGAACAATAGTGTGCTTTTTTTACTTTCTTCTTCGTGTTTTCCTTCTTTTTACTGTTCTTGTTCTTGTTGTTGTTCTTCTTGTTGTTGTTCTTCTTGTTGTTGTTCTTGTTGTTGTTGTTCTTCTTGTTGTTGTTCTTCTTGTTGTTGTTCTTCTTGTTGTTGTTCTTCTTGTTGTTCTTCTTCTTGTTGTTGTTCTTCTTCTTGTTGTTCTTCTTCTTGTTGTTCTTCTTCTTGTTGTTCTTCTTCTTGTTGTTCTTCTTCTTGTTCGCAATTCGCCATCGTCTTCTTATTCTTCTTGACAGTTCTTCAACGCAATTCTTCTTTTCAATTTTTCTTCTTCTTCGTTACTACTACTACTACTACTACTACTACTACTACTACTACTACTACTACTACTACTACTACTACTTACTACTACTACTACTACTACTACTACTATTACTATTACTACTATTACTACTATTACTACTACTACTTCATCCACCTCCTTTTCGTCTGCATCTCTTCTTCTTCTTCTTCTTCTTCTTCTTCTTCTTCTTCTTCTTCTTCTTCTTCTTCTTCTTCTTCTTCTTCTTCTTCTTCTTCTTCTCCTCCTCTCCTTCTCCTCCTCCTTCTTCTTTTTTCTGAATGCTCACTAACTGCCTCAGTGGGTAAAGAGCGGGGATGGAGAAGTCTCCAACCTTCATGAGTAGCTACCATGGAGAGGACTAGGCTGTCATGGACTGCCTTTTGAAGCGTGTTCATTTCTTTTTGGAGTCCATATGTACGTAATAAAATGAACTGAAGCACAAAAGGGACTTTTGTTATCATTATGCAAATGTTCACAACAAGTAGTAACAAATATTGCATTTGAAAGTGCAAGACAAATCATCATGTTTCCGTAACTAACGAAATAGTTAGGCCCTATCCCATCTTTCTAAATCCAAGAGTTCTTGAGCGTGACTTTTTGTTTGAAAATGTGATTGTATTCATCGTCTTTTGCGCAGACATTGCGCATATAAGCAAAATCATAGAATTTATAAAGTTTCAGAAGATAATGTAGCAACGCTTATGTATGAATATTATCAAAGTAAAAAATAGGAAAACAAAAAGCGGTCACAGGTGCATTGATTGTTCTTGGACTTTAAAAAATGCACGGCTCTGTCTTTTTCAAATAAAACATAGTTTTATGTACCTATCGAAAAAATCCACGACCCTGTCCTTTTCATTAGAACACACGATTTTTTATGCAAAATGCATGGACCCGTCTTTATCAAAAAGATTTTTGTCTGTCCAAAATTGCATGGTACCGTCTCTTTCACAAAGACATATGTTTTCCTTTTTCATGCATGATTCTATCTTTTCTATTAAAACGTCTGATTCTCTATCAAAAGTGCTTGGTTCTATTTCCCCCCATTTTAACATATGGCACACTATGCCAAAATATAAGGTACAGCCTTTTACTTTAAAACATGATCAACTGGCAATAAAAACATACTCCCTTTTCTTCATTTGAACATGTGACTTTTTGTCCAATCCAATCCAGCCATGTTGTTTACTGCTCCGACTACCACAGAGGATATGTCGGAGCTGTCACCTACCTGGTAAAATTTTAAATCTCAGCATAAAACTGTATATATAAAAACAGTGTAGAAAATCAACTCTTCTGTCGTTCCTTGTGTAAACACGCTGGCCAATCATAAGGGTCATCCTAATACGTTGTGGGAAAAGCCACGTCAACAATACATAACATAAGATAGCACCAAAACAAGATTTTCACAAACCATCTTGCTGTAAGTAACTGACTATAACATATTTGTCCAAAACTGCACGGTCCCAACTTCTTTCATTGGGCCACATGATCCACTGTCCAGAAGACCCTTCGGGTTCATAAAGTCGGTGCACTAATCAACACTGCATCGATTTCCTTCATCTTCTCCTGGTCAAGGCCAAGTGTGGGGGTCCAGGCTGTGTCCATCACTGTCAAGGTGGTGTTGTCGTCTGTCCGTCTGGTGGTAGTTTTGCCTGGTGTGATTTGATCTATGTAGGCGTAGCGTAGGTATTATTGGTGGTGTGTAAAGTGCATATGTATATTTGTATCTTTCGAAAAATCCACGACCCTGTCCTTTTCATTAGAAAATATCAGGAAATAAAAGGTATATTTACAAATAGGTATATTTCATTAGCCGAAATATTGGGAATCACATATGCTGGTTGTTTTACTTTCGCTATGTGTTTTACATATATATTTATATATCTATATCTATATCTATATCTATCTATCTATCTATCTATCTATCTATCTATCTATCTATCTATCTATCTATCTATCTATCTATCTATCTATCTATCTATCTATCTATCTATCTATCTATCTATATATATGCATATATATATTTATTTATTTATATATATTATATATATACTTCTCCATGGGCTGAAGTGAATGGAAATTGGGGATGTTTCCTGCTGTTTACTACTTGTATGCTAAACATGCTTTTAGGAGGATTGCTTTACTAAGAGTAAAATATGTGGGTATAGGGGGGATGGGGTTTCTTTTATTCACACCAGCAGAATGCTTTCGTCTACACACAGCCGCCAAGCACACTGACACCGACACACACTCACACACTACACACTACAATATACTGTACGCGCACATACACACACCACACACACACACACACACACACACACACACACACACACACACACACACACACACACACACACACACACACAAACACACACACACACACAAACACACACATACACACACAAACACACACACACACAAGCACACAAGCACACACACATACACATAAACAAACAGACACAGACACAAACAGACACATACATAATACACAAACACACACACACACACACACACAAACATACACACACACAAAACACATATAAAACACACACCTAGAGGGAACTGAAAAACAGAAAAAAGCAGATAACATGGTCCTCCAGACTACGTAGACAGTTACTTAGTACAAACAAGGAATAACTATACTAATTAGTATGGTCATGCTCTCACTTATCATAATTTGTGGCCTGCGGGGTACCTTAGTAACAGGCCGTCCTTAATCTGTACGCACCCAAGGCATATATATCTGTCTTGATTTTTGTTGTTGTTTGTTTTTCCCCATGCTGCACATTGACGAGTCTCCTGCCATAATTGATTCTGCATCAGCCCAGACATGTATGTTTTATGGACACTCAGGTATACTTGGGTGCTTGGTGTATGTAGCTGTAGGGTGTACATGTACACCCTGATATGCATGATTGATCCTGCTGTATGTATATGTGTGTGTACGTATATATGTATGTATTTATGTATGTATTGTATGTATGTATGTATGTATGTATGTATGTATGTATGTATGTATGTATGTATGTATGTATGTATGTATGTATGTATGTATGTATGTATGTATGTATGTATGTATGTATGTATGTATGTATGTATGTATGTATGTATGTATGTATGTATGTATGTATGTATGTATGTATGTGTGTGTATGTGTGTGTATGTAGGTATGGGTGTATTATGTACTACACCTATGCATAATATATGCAAAACTTTGGATGTAAACAAGATTATGGGTATTATACTAACCTGTTTGTATGTTTGGTAGTTTTGTTTGTTTTTGTTCCCCTTAGTGACCATGTTTTTGTATACAATAACTGTAGGATTCAGAAAAGGGGGTTGTTGGTAACGATGATAGTAGTCTTGATTTGTTCTTATGACTTTCTAGGATCTGTTGGTGTTTTCCTTGTTGTAATTGGTGGTAATAGTTTGTGTGCATGTGGGGTGTGTTTCTGAATTGTTTTTTGTACTCTATTTGAAAAATTAAAAAATATTATAAAAAATAATATAAAAAAAACACACGTACTCTGTCTGTCTATCTCTGTCTGTACTATCTGTCTGCCTCTCTCTCTTCCCTACTCTCTCTCCATCTCTCTCTGTCTGTCTCTCTCTGTCTGTCTGTCTGTCTGTCTGTCTGTCTGTCTGTCTGTCCTCTCTCTCTCTCTCTCTCTCTCTCTCTCTCTCTCTCTCTCTCTCTCTCTCTCTCTCTCTCTCTCTCTCTCTCTTTAAATCTCTGTTTAGTTTTCTGCCCAAACATGTTTCTTCTCACAGTCAGCTAGC
>JASPKP010000413.1:20000-25000 GCA_030674155.1 Stramonita haemastoma | reverse complement strand
TTATATACATTTTTTCGTTAAAATAGAGTACAGTTTTTACTTTAATGTCCTTTCAACAGAATAAGTGGGCTCTGCATGGGGAAAATTGAAATGCCAGCTTAAAGGACAACTAACTATGTTTAAACTACACGCCTACAACCCTTTGCTTGCTGCAAACAATGCATTGACATTCTATAGTACGAAAACATCGCCAACCCTAAATCTTACCTTTCATGCCTGTCTGTCTGTCCGTCTGGCTGCCTGTCTGTTTGCCTGTCTGCCTGTTTGCCTGTCTCCCTTTATGTTTCTTTGTCTGTATGTCTGTCTCTTTTTTCTTCTTCTTTTTAAACTTTGTGTATTTGTTTCTGCTTCACTCTTTTTTTTTTCTCCCTGTCTGTGTCTCTGTCTGTCTGTGCCTGTCTGTCTGTCTGTCCGTCTGTCTGTCTGTCTGTCTGTCTGTCTGTCTGTCTCTCCCTCTGTCTCTCTCGTGCTTCTCTCTCTCTCTCTCTCTCTCTCTCTCTCTTCTCCTCTCTCTCTCTCTCTCTCTCTCTTCTCTCTCTCTCTCTCTCTCTCTCTCTCTCTCTGTCTCTCTCCCTCTCTCTCTCTCGTGCTCTCTCTCTCGTGCTCTCTCTCTCTCTCTCTCTCTCTCTCTCTTCTCTCTCTCTCTCTCTCTCTCTCTCTCTCTCTCTCTCTCTCTCTCTCTCTCTCTCTCTCTCTCTCTCTCTCTCTCATCTCTCACACACAAACACACAAACACACACACACACACACACACACACACACACACACACACACACACATACACCGTATCCCATCATGTACTCAATCATATTCTGTTAACTCAGGGGGGGGGGGGGGGGGGGGGGGATAGAGGGGATCTCTACCGCTCTCCTTCCAACATGTCATGTCCATCTGGTCTCACTGCCTGGCTTGCTGGAATCCTGGCAGGGACAGAGAGGGGTCTTCTTAGCAGTTGTTTCTGACATGAAGCCTTCTTGAACCCAGGAAAGCCAGCGGCCCAGAAACTGAAGCTGCTAGCTACATAGAGGGAATGAGTGTTTAGCCAAGGTTTTGTTTTTCTTTTGTTAAGGAGGCAGGGGTTTGGGGAGGAATAGCCTAATGGTTTTAGAGCAGTATTTTTTGTGATCTGACATATCATTGAGAGTGCAACGGGTTCGAATATATGTTGAAGTGTTTGTTGTTGTGAGTGTATTTTCTCTTCTGATGTAATATTAAAAACCGAACCTGCCACTTCCAACGTTCTCCACGGGGGTGAAGGTGGGGAGGGAGGGGGGGGTGAGCTTGGTGGTTAGACCTTTGTACTTGCCATTTAACTGCCGATGATCAAGCCCGGGTTCGAGCCACTACCAAGAACGCCCATTTAAGGGTGATTTTTGTTCTCCTGGAGTGGATAATCATTGTCTACTCCACTCCCACAAAACGCTTTCAGATAAAACCATTAGCTGAAGTTCCGTGTTCAAACGCAGGCAGAATACCTTTGGACACACTAAGATCCATTCTGTCATTCAGAAGAGTAGGTCGGTAAGTACAGTTGACAAAATATACATATAAAAACTGTACGCACACTGATGTCACGTTTAGATATCATATCTGATGTCAAAATGCGGGTACCTTAATGGTGGACAAAAAACGGTTACGTTAACAAGAAATCTCACCGTTCAAAAACCTCACAACTCTATCCAAGGAACGAAAAACAGTGTTTCAGATGAAATTATTAACGAAAGTTTTCTATGCAAACGCATGTAGAACATGGATTTGAGTAAGGCTCCATTTACTTTTCGCACAAGGGTTTTCTGGATATAGTCACTTAGACGGAAGACAGACACATGCTTCACAATGCAAATACCTGTCTTTTAAATACACTAGATAAAAATAGAATTTGCCAGGTGACATTAAAAAAAATACATTATCAATGTTTTGGGTCTTTATTTTTTTTAATTTTACGATATATCCACAGTATATATATGCAATCATGATAAATACAACCAAACAAACTGATTCATAATAAAGAACATGGAAATGAGAAAGTGCAAAGATCACACATTTCCAAGCTAATATCCAATTGCTTCGCATAAGGAGCAATGTAGCCATGCTGCTTCTTACATCAACAAAAAAAATGCCAAAAAGAGTTTCCTCAAAAAATATCTAGCCACCATCAATCAACTGCTTGTAATGTTGCCATATAGCTGCAAAAACACTATATTTCATGTTTTGTTTTGGCAATACATTCTTGCCAGGTAACACTTGCCAACTGGTCACCATCTAAAAGCAATCATCTGCAGTTCACTATCCACGTTTCAAAAAGTTAAAAACAACAACAACAAACTAATCTAATCTCAAATGATTCTTAAATCCAAGAACTGCCTTAAACTTTTGCGCGTACTCAAGTTTCTTGCAACATTATATCTTGCTATACAAAACCTTCGGACATTAAAACAGACGCTTAAATACATGTTAACAACATCATTTTAAGAAACTGCCAACTTTTTCTTTAGTGCAAGTATTTACAAAAAAAGACGACAAATTTAACCTGACAAGGCAATTCTTTAAAAGACACAGGGCAGGATGAATAAGTGATGAAGTTTAGTGCAGGAACAAAAAGCCAAATGGGAAGGTTGGGAAATAGGTCACTGTCAGTCAAAGAGAGCAGAGGAAAGAATGGGAACAGTGAAGCTGATGATGCACGTAGTGGAGATGGTGGTATAGAAAAAAATAAAGGGAACAGCAGTAGTGGTTGTGGTGGTGGTGGTGGTGGTATAAAAAATAAAGGGAACAGCAGTAGTGGTTGTGGTGGTGGTGGTGGTGGTATAAAAAATAAAGGGAACAGCAGTAGTGGTAATGGTGGTGGTGGTATAAAAAGATAAAGGGATCAGCAGTAGTGGTAATGGTGGTGGTGGTATAAAAAAATAAAGGGATCAGCAGTAGTGGTAATGGTGGTGGTAGTGGTATAAAAAATAAAGGGAACAACAGTAGTGGTAATGGTGGTAGAGGTGATGGTATAAAAAATAAAGGGATCAGCAGTAGTGGTAATGGTGGTGTTGATAGTATAAGAAAAATAAAGGGAACAGCAGTAGTGGTAATGGTGGTGGTCGTGGTATAAAAAATAAAGGGATCAGCAGTAGTGGTGATGGTGGTGTTGATAGTATAAGAAAAATAAAGGAAACAGCAGTAGTGGTGATGGTGGTAGAGGTGATGGTATAAGAAAAATAAAGGGATCAGCAGTAGTGGTAATGGTGGTGTTGATAGTATAAGAAAAATAAAGGGAACAGCAGTAGTGGTAATGGTGGTGTTGATAGTATAAGAAAAAAAAGGAAACAGCAGTAGTGGCAATGGTGGTAGAGGTGTTGGTAAAAAAAAGGGAACAGCAGTAGTGGTGATGGTGGTGGTGATGTTATAGTAAAAATAAAGGGATCAGCAGTAGTGGTGATGGTGGTGGTGATGGTATAAAAAAAATAAAGGGAACAGCAGTAGTGGTGATGGTGGTGGTGGTGATGGTATAAGAAAAATAAAGGGAACAGCAGTAGTGGTGATGGTGGTGGTGATGTTATAGTAAAAATAAAGGGATCAGCAGTAGTGGTAATGGTGGTGTTGATAGTATAAGAAAAATAAAGGAAACAGCAGTAGTGGTAATGGTGGTGTTGATAGTATAAGAAAAATAAAGGAAACAGCAGTAGTGGTAATGGTGGTGGTCGTGGTATAAAAAATAAAGGGAACAGCAGTAGTGGTAATGGTGGTGTTGATAGTATAAGAAAAATAAAGGAAACAGCAGTAGTGGTGATGGTGGTAGAGGTGATGGTATAAGAAAAATAAAGGGATCAGCATTAGTGGTAATGGTGGTGGTGGTGGTATAAAAAATGAAGGAATCAGCAGTAGTGGTAATGGTGCTATTGATGGTATAAGAAAAATAAAGGAAACAGCAGTAGTGGCAATGGTGGTAGAGGTGATGGTAAAAAAAAAGGGAACAGCAGTAGTGGTGATGGTGGTGGTGATGTTATAGTAAAAATAAAGGGATCAGCAGTAGTGGTGATGGTGGTGGTGATGGTATAAAAAAATAAAGGGAACAGCAGTAGTGGTGATGGTGGTGGTGGTGATGGTATAAAAAAAATAAAGGGAACAGCAGTAGTGGTGATGGTGGTGGTGGTGATGGCATAGGAAAAATAAAGGGAACAGCAGTAGTGGTGATGGTGGTGGTGGTGATGTTATAGTAAAAAATAAAGAAAACAGCAGTAGTGGTAATGGTGGTGGTAGAGGTGATGGTATAAAAAATAAAAGGAACAGCAGTAGTGGTAATGGTGGTGTTGATGGTGTAAGAAAAATAAAGGGATCAGCAGTAGTGGTAATGGTGGTAGAGGTGATGGTATAAAAAATAAAGGGAATAGCAGTAGTGGTAATGCTGGTGGTGATGGTATAAGAAAAATAAAGGGAATAGCAGTAGTGGTAATGGTGGTGTTGATGGTGTAAGAAAAGTAAAGGAAACAGCAGTAGTGGTGATGGTGGTAGAGGTGATGGTATAAGAAAAAAGGGAACAGCAGTAGTGGTAATGGTGGTGGTGATGTTATAGTAAAAATAAAGGGATCAGCAGTAGTGGTAATGGTGGTGGTAGTGGTATAAAAAATAAATGGAATAGCAGTAGCGGTCATGGTGATGGTCGTGGTATAAAAAAATAAAGGGAACAGCAGTAGTGGTAATGGTGGTGGTAGTGATATAAAAAATAAAGGGAACAGCAGTAGTGGTAATGGTGGTAGTAGTGATATAGAAAATAAAGGGAACAGCAGTAGTGGTAATGGTGGTGGTAGTGATATAAAAAATAATGGGAACAGCAGTAGTGGTAATGGTGGTGTTGATGGTATAAGAAAAATAAAGGAAACAGCAGTAGTGGTAATGGTGGTGTTGATGGTATAAGAAAAATAAAGGAAACAGCAGTAGTGGTAATGGTGGTGGTAGTGGTATAAAAATAAATGGAATAGCAGTAGTGGTAATGGTGGTAGAGGTGATGGTAT
>JASPKP010000413.1:0-7500 GCA_030674155.1 Stramonita haemastoma | reverse complement strand
GACATTTTCAAACCTTCCAGATAGTGAAATCAGACGCAGTGTACTTTTTTTTACAATGGACTGATCTCATTCCCGGATCCTGTAGTTCCTGTCCACCATTCAGACCGCCATTTTCAGACCCACAACCATTTAGCCTGTCCAGGCCACCCTCGTTCAAGTCTCCATCATAACAGACACAGGAGCAGGACCTCAAAAAGGCGGAGGAACGACGTGAACTTTAATAGAGACGGAAGCACGCAATTGAGTACATCTATTGATTCCGGGGAAAGTAATAGTGGGCCGAGAAGACTGTCGGATTCAATGCACTGGTATCGATGTAGGGACATGGGAACTTTGCTCCCTGTGAATCTGTCTACGTGTAAAACGTCATGTGAACTCTCTGCCTCTCTGTTTCTCTCTGTGTGTTTTCCATTAGTGGGAACGGAATAGCCTGGTGGTCAGAGCATTTCACATTACGCTTAAAAATCTGCTAACCCAGAGTTCGAATCATGTTTAAGGGGATTTTGTCCCCTGATGTTAACATCAATGCTGACTCCATTCCCCCAAAAAGTCGTCGAGGTGAGACTAACCTTGCACGAAAGTAAAAAACATGTTCTCCTTTACAAATGGTAGGCGATTGAATTGCCGGTGGGAAATGATGGGCCCGACGTTACAAGAAAAATGGCATGATTATACCCAGGAAAAAGATATAAAAATAAGCATATGAGTGATTATTCCATAACTTTGAAAAAAAAGAAGAAAAGAAAGAAAGAAAGAAAAGAAAAAAGAGAAAGAAAGAAAGAAAGAAGAAAAAAAAAAGAAAGAAAGAAAAAGAAAAAAAAAAGGAAAAAAAAAAGAAAGAAAGAAAGGAAAAGAAAAGAAAGAAGAAGATAGACAAAACAGGACGAACAGACAGACAGACAGAAAAGAAAGAAAGGGCAGGAAAAAAAAAAGAAAAAAAAAAGGAAAGAAAGAAAGAAAGAAAAAAAGGAAAAAAAAAAGAAAAAAAATAAAGAAAGGAAAAGAAAAGAAAGAAAGAAAGAAAGGAAAAAAAAAAAAAGAAAAGAAAGGACCCTAATATTCAATGACTCCTCGGTCCCCATCTCCTCCCTGTGTGTTTAAAGGGCCCAAGCCACAACCCATATTTCCCCGGGACAGTCTAGCAACCAGAGTCTTTGGAACTTTTTTAGACGAGAAGCATCCATGAATGTTCTCTTTTTCTTTCTCGTTGTACCTTTGTCTGGGTATATTAGGTGACATTTGAATTCCTTTTTTTAAAATTTTTTGGGATACTTGAACAAAAAAAAGGCGTCTGCCAGCAAAATTAGTACCCCAATGGTAAAGAAAACGAGGAAAATGGGCAGTAATTTTTGGAAAGGACGGGGCACACAATGCCAGGCATTGTTGTATTTTATGGTTTTCTTGGAGTCCAAATTAAAATGCCAGACCCGTTTTGTTTGCTTTTTGTTGTTAACAGTTTTCCCTTCGTTAAAGAAAAAAGCCCCTTAACAAGTTCAAATGCACTGTTTCGCATTTTTTGTTTGCTACCATAAAACCAGTAAGTGGGTGATATGGAGGGGAAGGATTAGGCTAATTTTATGGTTTTTTTACTGTTGTTTTAGTTACCCGTAGGGAAAAGGTTAAAGCTGTTGCCTGCATCGTTTCAAGTGCCATCGGTCTATTTATTCTTACTGTCCTTCTTTGAATCGAAGATAAAATTAGTATGTCAAAAAAACTCCTGGAAGGTGAAATACCCCTACCTAAATTTGTGGAGGGAAAACAGTCGCATGCACAACATTTTACCATTTTGGGAAAGCTAGGAGCTCTAGCTTGTTGGAAAATAGGTGTAGACTCGATAGAGTGAGTGCAACATGTGTTGATATTTAGAAATAATAGCAGATGCGATCGTGCGAGTGCGCTTGTGTGTGTGTGTGTGTGTGTGTGGGGTTGTGTGTGTGTGGGGTGTGTGTGTGTGTGTGTGTGTGTGTGTTGTGTGTGTGTGTGTGAGGTGTGTGTGTGGTGTGGTTAAGCGTGTTGTTTTAGTATGTGTGTGTTGGAGAGACAGGGGAAAAGGGAGGGAAAAAAAAAGGAGAGATAGAAAAGGGGGGCAAAAAAAAAATTTTTTACGATTTATTTTTTCAAGTTTTTTAAAACATTTACTTGCTTTTTTTCATTCTGGCAGAGAGAGAGGAGGGGAGAGAGAGAGAGAGAGAGAGAGAAAAGGAGAGAAGGGGAGAGAGAGAGAGAGAGAGAAGGGAGAGAGGGGAGAGAGAGAGAGAGGGCAGACAGACAGAAGCAACAGACAACAGACAGAGACAGAGACAGAGGAGGAAGACAAGAACAGAGGGTACACAAAGGACAAACAGCCAGATAAGATAGACGGAGACAGAGAGACAGACAAAGGAAATACAGAGACAGACAGAAAGAGAAGCAGACAGCAGGCAAAGGCAGCCGGACAAACGACAAACGAGAGTACAGACAACCAACAAACGACGATACAGAGACACAGACAATAAATTTTAATAAGGATAAAACACACACAAACACCCCACATACATACCTAACCCGAAAAACAGACTGAAATGGGTGGGAGAGGGATAATGCCCGAGGTTTTTTGCCAACTTTTCCCATCAAACCCAACTTCGCCAAATTTCCCCCGGGATGTTTTTTGAAGCAGCACTCCCCGGTCTGCTTTTCCGGGGGCCATAGATGGTTTCTTCATTAGTCTGAGAGTCACTCGCTGTGTGGTCAGGCTGCCTTTTCCCTTCTTTATTGGTAAATGACACGATTATTTAGCTTTATTTTTTTGTAGTCTGTCTTTAGTGAGTTAGCAATCAGTCAGTTACTTTTTAGTCAGCAGTTGTCAGTAAATAAGTCAAAAAACTCCATTATTTGTAGGTGGTTGTTGAATTCGTTCTTCCCCCGCTTGCAGATTACTTGCTTTTTATTAAATGAAAAAAATCTACAAATAAATACACACGGGGACGGGTAAAAAAAAAATGATTACTTTTTTTTTTTTTTATCCCGAAATAAAAGAAAACTTACTGGACAAAAAAAAAAAAAAAGGAATGACTAGATAAATTTTTTTTTTAAAAATGAATAAATGAAAATATAAACTTTATAAAAAAACAAAATTTTTTTTCCTTTTCCTCGAAAACTTGCTTAGAATTAAATTGTTTGTGGGTTTTTTTCCTGGGAAAAAGCTTCTTGGAGTTTACCATTGATATTTTGTTTGTACAGGCGGTTTGGCCCGTGTTTAGGTAGCTATATTTGGGCTTAGGGGGTTGGATTGTTCTTTGGTTTGGCTTTTCCTTTTTATTTTTTGTACCCTTTCATATCTGCTTTTTTTACCTTGAATTTATTTTCCCGGGGAATTTATTTTTGTTCGCTGGTAGGCTGGCTGTTTTGGGCCCCACTTTGTGTTTAGCTCATCTTTGCTTTTTTTTTGGGGGGGGGTTGTTCGTTTAAGTAATCATAAAAGGTTTGTTTCTTTTTTTCTTTATTAAAAAAAAAAATTTATCAAGTTTTAAGAATTAGCGCAGTCGTCGTCAGTCAGTCATCAGTCGTCAGTCTCAGTCGTCTTTTTGGTCATCCCTATTTTCACTCTGTCAGTCAGTTGGTTGTTTAAATAAAAAAATTTTGGTTGGTTTAAAACATTCAGTCATTAAAAGAGAACTGCCGGTCGTATTAGGGATATGGATCATTTTGCACTTATGCTTAATTTTGTTTTAATAGTGCATTTTTGTAATTTTTTAACCTTCCCCTGGGGAAAATGACCTACTTTCCAAAAGTGGAAGGGTTTGAACGTTTTGCGCAAGCATTTTTGGGGCGTTCCCCACACGGGCCCCCCATTTATAGACTTACCCCGGATTTTTTGGGGGGGGGGGGGGGGGGGGGCAGTCGGACTGATGTTAACCCAAAAAGGAAAAATCCTTTGAAAAAGATTAACCCGGGTCAGAGATCCGAGCGCACCTTTTTAAAAACTACACCCTGTAAATTGAGGGAGTGTCAGCAGATTAAATTGTTAAAATATTTGGTTCTTGCGAGATAAAATTTCGAGTGCTTTTAGATGGTTTTATTGTCAGTGAGGTCTCAGACCTGGAATTTGTGTGTAAAAAAAAGTGTCAGATCGAAAAAAAATAAACTATAAATTCTTATTTCAGGGAATTGAGAGAATTTGGGAGAGAGGGAAGGGGGAGAGAAGAGAGGGAGAGGGGAGAGAGGGGGAAAGGAAAGGGAAGAGGAGAGAAGGGAGAGAAGAGAGAGGGAGAAGAGACAGAGAGACAGAGAGACAGGGACAGACGGGCGGGGCAGACGAGGAAGACAGATAGAGACAAAAGGGGGAAAATGGACAGACAGAGAGAGATGGAGAGAGAGTAGGGAAGAGAGAAGGCAGCCCGATATAAGACAGAGTAGCAGACTTTTGGGGGCGGGACAAAAGAGGGGGGATCAAAACGTTTTTTTTTGGGGAATGGTCGATAACTTTGTGTTTAATTTGTTTTTTTTTTCCCCCAATCTTTTAAAACTTTCTTGTTCTTTATTGTATTTGCTGTCTTTTTCCCTTTTTTATAATTAGCCTGTTTGTTTTCAAGTTAGTGCTAAAAATTTTAGTTCGTTAGTTCATTATTTTGTTGTTCGTTGGGAGTCAGTTTTTTTTATATTGTTTGTAGATAGCTAAAAAGAAAATCGGTAAACATTAAATTTTGGTTTATTTATCATTTTTTTTTTTTATTGTTTTTTTAATTTTTATAATATACTTTCTTTTTTTTTATTTTCATGCATGGGCGTTCTGATTTTTTCTCTGTCTTTTTTTCCCCCTTTTATACACGAAAAGATCAAAGTTTAACATTTGCATAAAACAACTCAAATTTCTTTTTTTTGGTTTGATTTTTTAAAAAAAATTTTAAACCCCGGTGTTTTAAATATGAACAATGGGGGACGGTGCGCATTTTTTGGAAAAAAAAGCACCCAAACCCAAAAATCGAAAGACTTGTTTCCATTGAAAATATTCGTTATTTTTTCATACTTCAAAGCATAAGAAACCTTAAAAATGATATTGCCCAAAAAAATTTTTAAATTACAAAAAAAAATTTGCTAACCCCATTAAATTAAAAAAGGATTTTTGCCCCCCCCCCCCCCCCCCCCCCCCCGGGCCCGGTTTTCTTTGCGTTTTTACCCTCTAGTCAGCCCCCACCTCCTTTTTTAATTTTCTGTTGGCATAGGGGGCTGCATGTTTTTCCAAAAAGGGTTTTTTTGAGGGGAATTTTTTTTTTTTTTTTTTTTTTTTTAAATTTTTTTTTTCCCCCGGGTTGTCTGGGTCTTTGTGCGGGCCGGGGAAATTTTTACTTGCAATTCCTTTTTAAAAACCCCCGTAGTTGATGGGAAGTTTAAACGAAAACATATTGTTAAGAAAAAGGGGGGAAGAAGATGGAGATATCTGTGTGGGGAGAAAAAGGACCCCCGACACGGCTTTTTTATAGTCTTTGCTATTGTTTTTTTTAGGGGTTTTAAAGATCAAAAACCCCTTCTAAATCCCAAGCGTTTTGCCTGTTGGTTAAACACGGGCCTGTATCATTTTTGATTGTAGTTTCATGTTGAAAAACCACATGTTTATTGATGGGATTTAAGGGGTTTCCCAAAGTGTGGTGTTTGTTTCACGTCAGTGGTTGGAAATGGATAGGTCCTAACCCTGCATGAACATTCTTGGAGACACACAGACACACACTTCAAAAAGATGAAATTTTCTTTTTGTCTCGGGGCCCCTGTGTCTCTGTCTTGTCTATTTTGTCTGTTGTCTGTCTTCCATATTAAAATTTTTTTAAAATATATTTTATATATATAAATATTATATATATTTATATATATATTTTTATATATATATATACATTTAAAAATTATAAAAATTTTTTTATATGTATTTTTTATGTATAAAATTTTTTAATTTTTTTATTGTGTTTTTGTAACTTATATATATTAAAATATATATATAAAATATATATAATTTATATTTTTATATTTTATATATATATATATATATGTATTTTTTAGTTTTATATTTATATTTTTTTTAAATATGTATAATATATATATTTTTTTGTACTATAGTGTGTGTAATTTTTATATTTTTTTAAAAATTTTTAAAATATAATATTTGCAACATTATATACATATTTTACAAATTTTTCTAATATTTGGGTTATACTTTTTCTCCAATGATTTGCTTGGGGCTTTCTACAGTTTTAGAGTGGTGGGGTAAAAGAACACATAAAAAAATTTTTTATGGGTTTCCCCCTTTTCATTACCCTATTAAAAAAAAATCAATTTTTTTTCATGTGTTTTTTCACTTGTGCTTTAAAAAAGTCTTTCTTTTTTTTAACTCATTCTGGCCATTTTTCAGTGTTAATTTACACAGTCTTTTTAGTGGGACCAGACAAGGGCAAACAGAAGTAAAGGGATAGTGAGACATCGATAAAAAACGGAGAAAAAAAAAACACACCACACACACACACACACACCACACACACACACCCCACACCCCAAAACACACACACAAAACACACACAAACCATGCCCCTAACCGAAGGGGCTGTTTGGTTTAAGGTTGAAAAGGAACGGGAAAAAACAGAAAAAAGGAGGGGGAAAAAAAGTAAGGGGGGGGGGGGGGGGGGCAATGTTTTAAAAAATCGCCCCAAAATTTAAAAGGGGCATCCTCCACAAAAAACTGTGTCACCAAAAAACCTTTCATTCTGTTCTTAGAAAAAACATGACAAAAAGGAAGGGGGTTTTTCTTTTTGAAGTGAGGATCATAGGAGCTAAAAATTTCTCACCAAAAAAAAACAATACAACAAAAGGAAGTTCATTCTGCATTCTATTGTTTTAGAAAAAATTTATGTCTCAAAAACCCGGGGAATCCCCCAAAAAAATTATGTGGGAAATGTTTTTCCCTTTTTCATACTTTTATACTTACATTGTCTATTACGAATGCTTTAATTTTTTGATGGTATTTTATTTGGTGTAGAAATACTTTTAAAATTTTTAAAAAAAAAAGTTAAAGCTTGCGCTGAGGTAGGCTTTCCCTTTTTTTTTTTCCCCAAAAATTTCCATGCTGTTGTTCAAAAAGGGGAATAGCACCCCCCCCTTCATGGCCGGAGGACCCGGGCCCCCTGTTGAAAAAATATTCGCATTTCTCTCTCTCTCTCTTTCTCTCTCTCTCTCTTTTTTTCTCTCTCTCTCTCTCTCTTTTCTCTCTCTCTCTCTCCTCTCTCTTTTCTTCTCTCTTTTCTCTTTTTCATGATGTATGGGTGTCCTGATGTTTATTTTACATGTTATAAAGGGGAGGCCCTTTATTTTTTTTTTTTATCTAGTCTTGATTTGGGGAAAAAAAAACCAAGGAAAAAAGGGAAAAACGATAAATTTCAAAAAACCGTATATAAGTTATTTTTTTTTTTTTGATCTTTTCATTTTGATCCTGGAAAAAACTCTTGGGGCCCAAGGTGTTTTTCCACCCTTTTGTGTTAGTGA
>JASPKP010004133.1:0-18226 GCA_030674155.1 Stramonita haemastoma | reverse complement strand
TTTTTTTAAAATACAAATAAACACACGCACAGTACTTACATGTAACACACAGAAAAGAACAGATGTAGAACATGGCTACACACAAGTAATTAAAATTCTGCCCCCCCCCCCCCTTCCCTCCCCCCTCCCCCAGGACAAGACACAAATGTACAGACTGAGTACTTACCGCAGAAAAAAAACATGGCGCCATCAGTCCTCAGCTATCTGGGAACACCAACGCTGAAACGCACAAACAGAATATATACACACCATCTATACACACACACACCCCCCTCCCCAACATGTACAAACTGAATACTTACCACAGAAAAAAAGATGGCACCACCAGTCCTTGGTCATCATGGAACACCCACCCTGAAACGCACAAACACAAATTAAAACCCATTCCTCTTTTCAAAACAGTAAGCCATTATGTGCAAGTGGAAACGGAAGACAAAATTTACAAAAATGCATACACTTGGACACATAAGTGCTTATTCTGATGTCCTCAAAAGATATATATATTTTTTAAAATACAAATAAACACACATGCACAGTACTTGCATATAACACACAGAAAACAATAGATGTAGAACATGCCTACTCACAAATACATGAAATTCTCACCCCCCATCCCCCCTAGCCTCTCCCCTTCCCCCCTCCCCTCTCCTCCGACAAAACACAAATGTACAGACTGAGCACTTATGGCAAAAAAAAAACATGGCGCCATCAGTCCTCAGTTATCTGGGAACACCAACACTGAAACGCACAAACAGAATATATAGACACCATCTATACACAACCCCCAACCACACCCCCCACAAAATGTACAAACTGAATACTTACCACAGAAAAAAGATGGCACCACCAGTCCTTGGTCATCATGGAACACCCACCCTGAAATGCACAAACACAAATTAAAACCCATTCCTCTTTTCAAAACAGTAAGCCTTTATGTGCGAGTGGGAACGGATGACAAAATTTACAAAAATGCATACACTTGGACACATAAGTGCTTATTTTGTTATCCTCAAATTTTTTTTAAAAATACAAATAAACACACACACGCACAGTACTTACATGTAACACACAGAAAAGAACAGATGTAGAACATGCCTACACACAAATACATGAAATTCCGTCCCCACCCCCTTTTCGCCTCTCCCCTCCCCCCTTGGGACAAGACACAAATGTACAGACTGAGTACTTACCGCAGAAAAAAAACATGGCACCATCAGTCCTCAGCTATCTGGGAACACCAACGCTGAAACGCACAAACAGAATATATAGACTCCATCTAAACACAACCACCCCCTCCCCAAAATATACAGACTGAATACTTACCACAGAAAAAAGATGGCACCACCAGTCCTTGGTCATCATATAACACCGACCCTGAAACGCACAAACACAAATTAAAACCCATTCCTCTTTTCAAAACAGTAAGCCATTATGTGCAAGTGGAAACGGATGACAAAATTTACAAAAATGCATACACTAGGACACATGAGTGCTTATTCTGATATCCTCAATTTTTTTTTTTAATACAAATAAACACACACACGCACAGTACTTAGATGTAACACACAGAAAAGAACAGATGTAGAACATGCCTACACACAAATACATAAAATTCCGCTACCCCCCTTACCTCTTCCCCCCCCCTCCCCCCCCGTCTCCCACGGGACAAGACACAAATGTACAGACTGAGTACTTACCGCAGACAAAAAACATGGCGCCATCAGTCCTCAGCTATCTGGGAACACCAACGCTGAAACCCACAAACAGAATATATAGACACCATCTATACACAACCCCCCCCCTCCCCCAAAATGTACAAACTGAATACTTACCACAGAAAAAAAGATGGCACCACCAGTCCTTGGTCATCATTGAACACCCACCCTGAAACGCACAAACACAAATTAATATACATAACAGCTGCAGAGAAATGCAAGGGCTTCAGCACACAAGATGACAAACACTTGCGTCAAACCTCTCTCATTTACAACACAAAACATTTCAAGGTTCAACAGATGCCACAGTCAAGTAGTTAAGACCATTCAACTTCACTACCATGGATCCATCAAGTCGTGGGTTCAAACCTCAACGCAGTCTGGTGAATTCAAACCCCTAAATAACTCCATCCTTTTCTCCCCTTCCCCTATCATTTTTTCAAAAGAAAATAAATAGTCTTTAAAACAAAATGAACCCGGGGATTTAAAAGTGCACATAAGTGCTTATTCTGATATCCTCAAAATCGTGTGTTTTTTAAAATACAAATAAACACACGCACAGTACTTACATGTAACACACAGAAAAGAACAGATGTAGAACATGCCTACACACAAACACATGAAATTCCACTACCCCCTCTTCTTCCTCCCCCCCTCCCTTCACCTCCACCAGGACAAGACAAAAATGTACAGACTGAGTACTTACCGCAGAAAAAAAACATGGCGCCATCAGTCCTCAGCTATCTGGGAACACCAACGCTGAAACGCACAAACAGAATATATACACACCATCTATACACAACCCCCCCCCCCCTCCCCAAAATGTACAAACTGAAAACTTACCACAGAAAAAAGATGGCACCACCAGTCCTTGGTCATCGTGGAACACCCACCCTGAAACGCACAAACACAAATTAAAACCCATTCCTCTTTTCAAAACAATTAAGCCATTATGTACAAGTGGGAACAGATGACAAAATTTACAAAAATGCATACACTTGGACACATAAGTGCTTATTCTGATATCCTCAAAATATATATATTTTTTAAAATACAAATAAACACACATGCACAGTACTTGCATATAACACACAGAAAACAATAGATGTAGAACATGCCTTCACACAAATACATGAAATTCATCCCCCCCCCCCACCCCCCACCCCCCCCTCTCCCCCGCAAGACACAAATGTACAGACTGAGTACTTACCGCAGAAAAAAAACATGGCACCATCAGTCCTCAGTTATCTGGGAACACCAACGCTGAAACCGCACAAACAGAATATATACACACCATCTATACACAACACCCCCCCCTCCCCAAAATGTACAAACTGAAAACTTACCACAGAAAAAAGATGGCATCACCAGTTCTTGGTCATCATGGAACACCCACCCTGAAACGCACAAACACAAATTAATATACATAACAGCTGCAGAGAAATGCATGGGCTTCAGCACACAAGATGACAAACATCGGTGTCATACCTCTCTCATTTACAACACAACTCATTTCAAGGTTCGACGGATGCCACAGTCAAGTGGTTAAGACCGTTCAACTTCAATACCATGGATCCAACAAATCCTCGGTTTGAACTGCGATGCAGTCTGGTGAATTGAAGTGTGGGGATTTTTGTGACTACCCACATCAACTTCAAGTGCAGACCTGCCACTGCCTTACTGCTTTTCATGTAAATACACATGCACAAGATGAAATATGCATGTTCAAGACCCAATAATTCATGTCAGCCTTCAGTGGGTTACGGAAACATGAACATACCCAGATGCATCTCAAGCCAGAATACGGCTACCTTCATGGTGGTCATTTAAAAACGGTCACATACGCAAAATCTCACCATTGATGAACCCTGGGAAAAAAATGTTCAAGGTTTGACACAGAAGATGACATGCACTCGTGTCAAACCTTTCTGATTTATGACACACATAATTTTTAAACCCCCAAATAACTCCAGCCATTTCTCCCCTTCTCCCCCTTTTCCTCTGTCATTTTCTTTCCAAGGAAATAAATAGGGTTTTTTTAAAAAGGAGGGGGGGGGGTGGCTTAAAAAAACAACCCCCCCCCCAGCCAACAAGAACTCTCTCAACAACTTCTGTGGAAACAAGCTAATCTGCTAGAGGAAAACACACACACACACACACACACACACACACACACACACACACACACACACACACACACACACACACACACACGCTTCTCTTTACGAAACAGTAAGCCATTATGTTCAAGTAGGAACGGATGACAAAATTTACTAAAACGCACACACATAGAGCACATGAGTGCTTATTTTGTTATCCTCAAAAGAAAATTTTAAAAAATAATAAATAAATAAACACACAGACGCACGCAGTACTTACATGTAACTCACAGAAAAGAACAGATGTAGAACATGCCTACACACAAACACATGAAAGTCCACCTGTTTTGTCGTCACATGGTTCTGGGATTCACCAAACCTGTGACATCAAAAACACACAAAATGAACACGCACAAAATTGAACACAAAAGGAAAACAAAAACATTTTTGATGTGAACAAGTATAAACAAACAACACAAAAAAATGGGGAAAAAAAATGTTTGAATGTCTATTAAAGATATTTACAAAAGCATGCGGATGAGACTATAAACCAAGGCCCTGTGTGCAAACGCACGCAAAACATCTTGCACACACGTTAAAACCCCATTCCACCTTAAGGAAGAGCAGCCATCGTGTGCCGGTAGGAGCGGATACAAATTCATAAAAAATCCAGCATGCACACAGGTGTCGTATTTAGACACCATCCCTGAGGGAAAAAAAATCAGGGGCAGGCGCTGCACTTGTGGCGACATGCTCTCTCCAGGGAGAGCAGCCCAAATTTCACGCAGAGAAATCTGCTGTGACATAAAGTGCTATAAAATAAATAAAATAAAACATAATTACCTCTGCCACAGTCCTGACTGTTTTCATCCCAGTCATGTCTTTCACTGTCTCCACACACCAACCTAGCAACTCACAGAATGAACGTGTATGTATACATGTACACAATGTCCACAACTCACAGAATGAACGTGTATGTATACATGTACACAATTTCCACAACTCTCCCACAAAGACTTCTTCGGATGAGAGTTTAAACCAAGGTCCGTGTGCGAATGCATGCAGAATATCTTGCGCATACATTAAATCCTGTTCCGCTTTTTGTAAGGGTAGGCCACTGTGTGCTAGTGGGAACAGATAACAAGATCTACAAAACTGTATACGCATGGGGATTTGATGTAAAAAAAAAAACAGTACACGAGTGATTAACAAACAGCACTTACCTAATAAAAAATGTGCCAGCCACCTGATTTCCTGATTGTCTTGGTATGGAAAACCTGGGAATAAAAACAGAAACCATTATCAGTAGATTGACATGTCACTCCCCCCCCCCCCCCCCCCACACACACACACACAGCAAGTCATTCGGATGAGACTATAAACCGAGACCCCATGTGCAAATGTATGCAGAACATCTTGTACACACGTTAATTCCTGTTCTGCTTTTCAAAAGAGTAGGTCACTGTGTGCCGGTGGGAACAGATGACAAGACCTACAAAACAGTATACACATTGGGACTAGATGTAAAAAAAAAAAGAGCACATGAGTGTTTATTTATTATGCATAAATATGTTATAGAGTTTGAGTATGCTTGTCCTATGTGTGTGTGTGTGTGTGTGTGTGTGTGTGTGTGTGTGTGTGTGTGTGTGTGTGTGTGTGTGTGTGTCGTGTCTTGTGTCTCTGTGTGTGTGTGTGTGTGTGTGTGTGTGTGTGTGCATGTGTATGTGTGTGTGAGAGAGAGAGCATGCTTGTGCCTGTGCATATGTGTGTGTGTGTATCTGTGTGTGTGTGTATCTGTGTGTGTATGTGTGTGTGTGTGTGTGTGTGTGTGTGTGTGTGTGTGTGTGTGTGTGTGTGTGTGTGAGAGAGAGAGAGAGAGAGAGAGAGAGAGAGAGAGAGAGAGAGAGAGAGAGAGAGAGAGAGAGAGAGAGAGAGAGAGAGAGAGAGATTGCAAAAATTGTAAGTTTGAGAATGAATGTGTTAGGGCATGCTGACAGTGGATGCAGGTTACTATTTCCTATCACTGATATTGTATTGGCTAGGCTACTGTAAGTGCAGTGCTAGTTGGTGAAGTTGTAAGGGTTGTGTTCAGTGCTTTTTTTAAGCATATTAAGCGAATTTCACTTGTTCCCCTACTTAACTGTTGAATTGTCTGGGTTTTTTTTTTTTTGTTTTGTTTTGTTTTACTGACTGGTTGTTATATTACTATACCAGGTTTTCCTCTTCCAATTCTACCTTTTGATTGTTGACTTGATTGATGATTGTGTTTTATTGAATGGTAGTTAGTTACATTATTGTACCAAGTTTGTGGTTTGTTTTGAATTTTGATTGTTGATTGACTGATGATTGTGCTTTATTGACTGGTGTTTAATTACATTACTGTAGCAATTTTTCCCCTTTTTTGATTTAAAATTTGATAGTTGTTACTGTACCAAGTTTTTCCTTCCTTTTGTTCTGCTTTTTTATTGTTGAATTGATTTATGTTTGTATGTTACTGATTGGTGGTTACATTACTTCACCAACTTCCTCTCTTTTTTGTTTACTCTAAATTTTGTACTACTCTTGATTGTTGTTTTTACCTTTGATTATTTCCTTTGATTACTTTTTGATTGTTGATTTGACTGACGTTTGTGCTTCACTGATTGGTTGAAAGTACACTATTGTACCTAGTTTTCTTTCTATTGTTCTGCATTTTCTAGATGTGTTCTACTCTAGATACATGGCCTTCTCAGGAAGGACTTCGTGTAGGATACCTAAATATCAATAGTGCCAGGAACAAGACTGAGGAAATATCATCAATTATACACAATAAAGGAAATAGCTTTCACATATTTTGTGTAGCAGAATCGAGACTCAACAACTTAATTTCTGATTCAGATATGTATATCCCAGGTTATGACACTGTGCGACTTGATCCTGTGACTGTCAGATCTACTGGTTTGCTTTTATACTGTGCCACCTCTCTATCCTGGAAAAGACTAACACATCTTGAACAGTTTCATGTAGAATCTATATGGATAGAAATCACATTTAGACGCTGTAAATCGATTATACTTGGCTTCATCTACAGGAACCCTGCTGAAACAATTGACTGGTATGATAAATTCAACTCAATGATGGATGCCGCAATTCTAGAGTCCAAAGAAATCTTTCTTATGGGAGATTTCAACATAGATCTGACAATCCCTGGATCAAAATGGAACATCAATTATGCCATGTATGGTTTAGAGCAAATAATTGATCGTCCAACTCGAATTACTAATAACACTAGCACCCTCATTGATCACATTTACACTACTTCAAAGACCAACATAGCAGAAACATGCTCAGTGCAGACAGGTTGTAGCGATCACTCTTCCATTTGCTTTACATGGCGGAAAAAAGGAATAAAGATACCCAAATCAGGACACAAGGAGATATCCTACCGCTCCTTTAGACACTTTGATAAAGATGCCTTCATTAATGATATTCTTAATTCAAACTTAGACTATGTTTATCAGATTACAAATCCAGATGATGCTGTTAACTATTGGATAGAGACATTCATAGCTACCTATGATAAGCACGCTCCATTTATTAAGAAAAGAATAAAATATTTCATGAAACCTCCATGGTTAACAAAAGAAATTGAAAACGAAATGAATCTAAGAGACTATTTATTAAAATCGAAGCAAAGAGATGAATATAAAAAGCAAAGAAACAAAGTCAATTCAATGAAGCGCAAAGCCAAAACAAAATACTTTCAAGATTTGCTATCTTCAGCCCAAAATCCAAAAGCGATTTGGAAAGCCATTAATACCTTAACTAATAACTCAAGACATAACTCCCAAAAAGTCATAAAAGAAATATCAGCAGAAAACCTGAATTCTCACTTTGCAAACATTGCTGACTCTATAATATCTAATGATAAAACAGAAACAAATGAGCTGATTGAATTAAAGCAATTCTGTTCATCAAAGAGCATCTCATCTGATTTTGTTATACCCCCAATAACAGTAACAGAAGTGCTTAATAGTATACTCAAATTGAAACAGTCAAGATCAAAAGACCTAGACAAAATTGATAGTCAAATATTAAAAATCAGTGCATATGCTATAACTGACACCCTAACCTACATATTTAATTTGTGTATTGACAAGAATTACTTCCCAATGAAGTTTAAACGAGCAAAAGTAATACCCTTACACAAATCAGGAGACCGAACCAATCCATCAAACTACAGACCAATATCCATACTGTCAGTCCTATCTAAACCATTAGAAAAACATATACAGTTTCACTTACATTCTCATTTTAAAACATATGATCTAATTAATGAAAACCAGTCAGGTTTTCGTGAAAACCATTCTTGCCATACAGCCTTAATACAACTCATTGAGCATTGTCTTTTGAATATCAATAATAATGAAATCACAGGAGTCCTTTTTCTAGACTTTGCTAAAGCCTTTGACGTGATTAGCCACTCTCTCCTTATCAAAAAATTAAAATGCTATAAAATTTCTAACCAAGCATTATCATTTTTAGACTCATTTCTCACTAATCGTCATCAACTTGTTGAAGTTGGGCCTAGGAGATCAACCTTATTACCCGTGAAATATGGAATACCTCAGGGATCAATACTAGGACCACTTCTTTTCTCCATTTATATTAACGACCTACCTCTGCATATCCATTGTTCATGTCATATGTTTGCTGATGATACATCAATTCAATGTAACAACAATGATCCAAACCAGCTTGTGAATGATATGCAGGCAGATATCAATAAACTTATCGAATGGACAGAACTCAATCACATGTCTCTTAATTCTAATAAAACAAAATGTATGTTTATAACTACTCGGCAAAAAAGACAGAAATTGCGTTCTCCATTCGCGCCTATATATATCCATGGACAACAAATCGAAGAAGTAGTCTCACACAAAGTACTAGGTGCAGTAATTGACAACGATTTGTCTTGGTCAGATCACATAGCTGCATTAGGAAAAAGAATCTCAGTAAGATTATATCAACTTAGGAAAATCAAAATTTTTCTAAATCTACAGTCACGAAAACTATTCTTTCATGCACATATTCTATCTCTTATAAATTATGTTTCTACCTTATGGGACAGTGCCAGTGAAACAAACCTAAAGCATATAAGCCGCCTACATAAAAGAGCTGTTAAACTAATCCGATTGAATCCTAATACACTGACCACCACCAACTACAAAGAACTAGATATTCTTCCACTTAAAGACAGACTACAGTTCAACAAGTACCTATGTATGTTCAATATATTAAACGGAAAAGCCCCAAAGAGAATTGTGGAAAATTTTGCTGTCAATATATACAGGCCTACCCATAGACTGTTTCTGCCCAGGCCCCATAATAATCTCTATAAATCAAGCCTTGCATATTCAGGAAGAACATTGTGGAATAGCCTACCTCCCTGTCTGAAATCAGTTCCTTCTAAACAAATGTTTAAGAAGCTTTTGAAGAGACATTTGATGGACAAACTGTAAGTCCACGATTATGTTCGATACTACCTCACGTTTGGATGTTTGTTGTTCATGCCCATGTTATTTTGTAATTTTATCATTTGTATGTGTGACGTGAGCTTATGTTGTACTGTCTTGGGTCTGGGTTTTTTGTTGTTGTTTTTTATCTTGAGAGATTTGTTGTAAAAAAATCCTCATTTACTTGAGTTTTTCAACAAGGTTGATATTTGTCTTTGCATGCTTTAGAAGTCATCTTTATGATTTTTTTTAGTGAGGGCAGGATGAAAAAAAGTTGTGTAAACTTAATCTTTTACCCTCAATAAAGATCATTTTGACTTGACTTGACTTGACTTGACTTATTCTGTTATCCTCGATGTTAAAAGAATAAAATAAATAAAACAAACAAACAGCACTTACCTAATAAAAATGTGCCAGCACCTGATTTTCTGATTGTCTTGGTATGGAAAACCTGGGAATAAAACAAACCATTATCAGTAGATTGACATGTCACTCCCCTCCCCCCCCCCCCTGCCAACACCCACTCCCCCCCCCCCCCCCCCCCCCCACACACACAAAGTCATTCGGATGAGACTAGAAACCGATGCCTGTGTGCAAACGCACGCAGAACATGTTGCGCACAAGTTAAAACCCCGTTCCGCCTTTCGGAAGAGCAGGCCATCGTGTGCAGGTAGGAGCAGATGACAAAATTATTTTAAAAACCAGAATGCACGCAGGTGTCGTGTTTAGACACCATCCCTGAGGGAAAAAAAAAAAAAAGGTAGGCGCTGCACTTGTGGCGACACACTCTCCCCGGGGAGAGCAGCCTGAATTTCATGCAGAGAAATCTGCTGTCACAAAGTGGTATAAAAGAAATTTTTTAAAAATAAAATAATTACCTCTGCCAGAGTCCTGACTGTCATCCTCCTAGTCCTGTCTCTCACTGTCTCCACACACCAACCTTGCAACTCACAGAATGAACGTGTATGTATACATATACACAATGTCCACAACTCTACCACAAAGAGTCCTTCTGATGAGACTATAAACTGAGACCGTATGTGAATGTACGCAAAACATCTTGCGTACACGTTAAGTCCTGTTCCGCTTTTCGTAAGAGTAGGCCATTGTGTCCCCGTTGGAACAGATGACAATCTACAAAACTTATACACATGGGGATTGGATGTAAAAAAGCACATGAGGGCTTATTCCATTATTCTCGATATAACAGAATAAAAAAAATCAAACAAACAGTACTTACTTAATTTAATAAAAATGTGCCAGCACTTGATTTAATCTGATTGTCTTGTATGGAAAACTGGAATAAAACAGAAACCATTACATTAGATTGACATATCACTCATCCCCCCCCCCTCCACCCACTCCCCCCCTCCACCCACTCCCCCCCCCCCCCCCCCCCCCCCCTCCCCAACACACAAAGTCATTCAGATGAGAGTAAAACCGAGGCCTGTGTTGGAATGTATGCAGAACATCTTGCACACGCGTTAACTCCTGTTCTGTTTTCAAAAGAGTAGGCCACTGTGTGCCCGTGGAAACAGATGACAAGATCTACAAAACAGTATACACATTGGGACTGGATGTAAAAAACAACAACACACGAGTCTTTATTCTGTTATCCTCGATGTTAAAAGAATAAAATAAATAAAACAAACAAACAGCACTTACCTAATAAAAATGTGCCAGCACCTGATTTTCTGATTGTCTTGGTATGGAAAACCTGGGAATAAAACAGAAAGTATTATCAGTAGACTGACATGTCACTCCCCCCGCCCCCTTCCACCATACACCTACTCCCCCCCCCCCCACCCCCCCAACCCCCCCACCACACAAAGTCATTCGGATGAGACTAGAAACCGAGGTTCGTGTGCAAACACATGCAGAACATCTTCGCACAAGTTAAAAACCCGTTTCGCCTTTCGGAAGAGCAGGCCATCATGTGCAGGTAGGAGCAGATGACAAAATTATTTTAAAAAACACAGCATGCGCTAACAAGAGATGTAGTGTTTAGACACCATTTACTCCTGAGGGAAAAAAAAAATAAGGGTAAGCGTCTGTCTCCACTTGTGGTGACGTGCTACCATTCACCCGGCGAAACAGCCCAGAAATTTCACAGCAGAGAAAACTGCTGTGATCAAAGTGGTATAAAATAAAATTTTTTAAAATACAAAATAAAATAATACCATGCCATGAGTCCTGACTTCAATCTCCTAGTGTTTTCACTGTCCCAACACACAACCAAGAATGAAGTAGTAATCATGTACACAATTCCACAACCCAGTGAACAGTCAGTACACAATCCAAATCAAAAGATCTGTGTCAAACGAGCATGGCAATGACAAAAATCTGCCATAATTAAATGTCTCTTTCTAGATACTGTGCTTGACTGCCATACCAGGATGGAAAAAAGTACCAGGTTATTCAGTGTCTCGATAAAACAAAACAACAGACTACCTATAAAAATGTCCACCACCTGATTTCCTGATTTCTTATGGAAAACCTGGAATAAACAGAAACATATCAGATTACAGCCTCCCCCCCCCCCTCCCCAATACCCCCCCCCCCCCCCCCACACAAAGTCATTCGGATGAGACTATAAACAGAGACCCCGTGTGCGAATGTATGCAGAACATCTTGCACACACGTTAACTCCTGTTCTGCTTTTCAAAAGAGTAGGCCACTGTGTACCCGTGGAAACAGATGACAAGATCTACAAAACAGTATACACATCAGGACTGGATGTAAAAAAAAAAAGCACACGAGTGTTTATTCCGTTATCCTCGATGTTAAAAAATAAAATAGATAAAACAAACAGCACTTACCTAATAAAAATGTGCCAGCACCTGATTTTATGTCTTGGTATGGAAAACCTGGGAATAAAACAGAAACCATTATCAGTAGACTGACATGTCACCCCCCCCCCCCCCCCCCCCCCCCCCTTCCGCCATACACCTACTCCCCCCCCCCCCCCCACCCCCCCCCCACACACACAAAGTCATTCGGATGAGCCTAGAAACCGAGGTTCGTGTGCAAACACACAGCAGAACATCTTCGCACAAGTTAAAAACCCGTTTCGCCTTTCGGAAGAGCAGGCCATCGTGTGCAGGTAGGAGCAGATGACAAAATTATTTTAAAAAACCAGTATGCACACAAGTGTCGTGTTTAGACACTATCCCTGAGGGAGAAAAAAATAATGGGTAGGCGCTGCATTTGTGGCGACGCGCTCTCCCCGGGGAGAGCAGCCCAAATTTCAAGCAGAGAAATCTGCTGTGACAAAGTGGTATAAAATAAATTTTTAAAAAGAAAATAAAATAATTACCTCTGCCAGAGTCCTGACTGTCATCCTCCTGTCCCGTCTTTCACTGTCTCCACACACCCACCTTGCAACTCACAGAATGAACGTGTATGTAATCATGTACACAATTTCCACAACTCACAGAATGAACGTATATGTATACATGTACACAATGTCCACAACTCTCCCACAAAGAGTCCTTCGGATGAGAGTTCAAACCGAGGTCAGTGTGCGAATGCACGCAGAAAATCTTGGCATACATTAAATCCTGTTCTGCTTTTCATAAGAGTAGGCCATTGTGTGCTGGTTGGAACAGATGACAAAATCTACAAAACTGTACACACATGGGGATTGGATGTAAAAAAGTACATGAGTGTTTATTCCGTTGTCCTGATATAAAAGAATAAAATAAATAAAACAAACAAACACACTTACCTAATAAAAAATGTGCCAGCCACCTGATTTCCTGATTGTCTTGTATGGAAAACCTAGGAATAAAACAGAAACAATTATCAGTAGATTGACATGTCACTCCCCCCCCCCCTCCCCAATACCCCCCCCCCCCTCACACACACAAAGTCATTCGGATGAGACTATAACAGAGACCCCGTGTGCGAATGTATGCAGAACATCTTGCACACACGTTAACTCCTGTTCTGCTTTTCAAAAGAGTAGGCCACTGTGTACCCGTGGAAACAGATGACAAGATCTACAAAACATATACACATCAGGACTGGATGTAAAAAAAAAAGCACAGAGTGTTTATTCCGTTATCCTCGATGTTAAAAGAATAAAATAGATAAAACAAACAAACAGCACTTACCTAATAAAAATGTGCCAGCACCTGATTGTATGTCTTGGTATGGAAAACCTGGGAATAAAACAGAAACCATTATCAGTAGACTGACATGTCACTCCCCCCCCCCCCCCCCCCGCCACTACCCCTCACCCCTCCCCCCCCCCCCCCCCCCCAACCACAAAAGTCATTCGGATGAGACTAAGAAACCGAGGTTCGTGTGCAAACACACGCAGAACATCTTCGCCACAAGTTAAAAACCCGTTTCGCCTTTCGGAAGAGCAGGCCATCGTGTGCAGGTAGGAGCAGATGACAAAATTATTTTAAAAAACCAGTATGCACACAAGTGTCGTGTTTAGACACTATCCCTGAGGGAGAAAAAAATAATGGGTAGGCGCTGCATTTGTGGCGACGCGCTCTCCCCGGGGAGAGCAGCCCAATTTCAAGCAGAGAAATCTGCTGTGACAAAGTGGTATGAAATAAATTTTTAAAAAAGAAAATAAAATAATTACCTCTGCAGAGTCCTGACTGTCATCCTCCTGGTCCCGTCTTTCACTGTCTCCACACACCAACTTGCAACTCACAGAATGAACGTGCATGTAATCATGAACACAATGTCCACAACTCACAGAATGAACGTGTATGTATACATGTACACAATGTCCACAACTCTTACCACAAAGAGTCCTTTGGATGAGAGTTTAAACCGAGGTCCGTGTGCAAATGCACGCAGAAAATCTTGCACATACATTAAATCCTGTTCCGCTTTTCGTAAGAGTAGGCCATTGTGTGCTGGTTGGAACAGATGACAAAATCTACAAAACTGTATACACATGGGGATTGGATGTAAAAAAAGCACATGAGGGCTTATTCCGTTATTCTCGATATAACAGAATAAAATAAATCAAACAAACAAACAGTACTTACTTAATAAAAATGTGCCAGCACCTGATTTTCTGATTGTCTTGGTGTGGAAAACCTGGGAATAAAACAGAAACCTTTATCAGTAGACTGACAGGTCACTGACACACACACAGTAAGTCATTCGGATGAGACTATAAACCGAGGCCCCATGTGCGAACGCACACACAACATCTTGCACACACATTAAAACCCCGTTCCGCCTTTAGGAAGAGCAGGCCATTGTATGCTGGTAGACGCGTATGACAAAATTATAAAAAATACTAGCATGCACACAGGTGTCATGTTCAGACACCATCCCAGAGGGAAAAATAAAATAATGGGTAGGCGCTGCACTTGTGGCAACGCACTCTCCCCGGGGAGAGCAGCCCAAATTTCACCACAGAAATCTGCTGTGACATAAAGTGCTATAAAATAAATAAAATAAAAAATAATTACCTCTGCCACAGTCCTGACTATCTCCTTCCCAGTCCTGTCTTCCACTGTCTCCACACACCAACCATGCAACTCACAGAATGAACGTGTATGTATACATGTACACAATGTCCGCAACTCACAGAAAAAATGTGTATGTACACATGTACACAATATCCACAACTCTCCCACAAGAGTCCTTCAGATGAGACTATAAACCGAGGTCGTATGTGAATGTACGCAGAACATCTTGCGCACACGTTAAATCCTGTTCTACTTTTCAGAAGAGTAGGCCACTGTGTGCCAGCGGGAACAGATGACAATATTTACAAAACTGCATGCACATAGGAACTGGGTGTAAAAAAAGTACATGAGTAGTTATTCCATTAGCCTCAATATAAAAGAATAAATTTACATAACATCTGCAGTATATCACCCCCCCCCCCCCCCCCCCCACTCCAACCCAGGTTTGATTCTGGTCGAGATTTTTCTCCTGGAGTTAACATCAGTGCTGACTCCACTCTCCCCAAAAGTCCTTTGGATGAGACCTTAAACCGAGATACACACACACACACACACACACACACACACACACACACACACACACACACCACACACACACACACACACTGACACACACAAAACAACACCACATGGACAACTACACATGACAATGCTGACACATGGACAATGGAACACTGACACATGGACAATGGAACTCTGACACATGGACAATGGAACACTGACACATAGGCAATGGAACACTGACACGTGGACAATGGAACACTGGCACATGGACAATGGATCCAAAAAAAAATTTTTGGGTGGGGGGGGGGCTGCCTCGTCTTCTGTGACGTCCTTGTACTGCTGTTCCCACACCGCTCATTCCAATGTCCCCGCTGCAGCCAATCCAGATTCGTTGTCCAAAACCAAAAACATTGCAAACAGGTTCAGTCTCAGCTGGTGTGTAGAAAGCCTTGGAAATCACTCTGACCATTCTGAATGTATCCAGGATACTGAGGTTCAGTCTAGCTGGTGTGTAGAAAGCCTTGGAAATCACTCTGACCTTCTGAATGTATCCAGGATACTGAGGTTCAGTCTAGCTGGTGTGTAGAAAGCCTTGGAAATCACTCTGACCGTTCTGAATGTATCCAGATACTGAGGTTCAGTCTCAGCTGGTGTGTAGAAAGCCTTGGACCTCACTCCGACCATTCTGAATCTCTCCAGGATGCTGACTGCACTGACAGCTGTCTGCTTTGAACAAGGGCAGAACTAGGGGTGCACTTCTGATGGCTGCGATTGACGACAATTTGACAACCCGAGTTCGACTCCCGCTCGAGGGGATTTTTTCCCCTGGAGTTAACATCAGTGCTGACTCCCCCTTCCCCCCAAAATTGCTGCATTCCAAGTCTAACTAGTTTTCCCATATCAGTGAAAAGTCCTGCCAGACTTAGAGGAATAGACGACATTTACAAAACTGCATACACACAGGGACTAGATGTAAAAAAAAAGTGTGCTTATCCCATTATCCTTGATATAAAAGAATAAAATAAATTTTTAAAATAAATAAATAAAAATAAAGAGGCTAAGCTAACACAGAAAGGACAGGAGATGGGATTTGGTTTTCTGGGGCTACTCAAGACGCTGGCCCTAGGGAGCACTTTGTAGGCAGTGGCAGCTTATCCCCACTCCCTGGCTATGACCCCCTTTGGCAACCACAGCGCACAAATCTAAGACCACTCGGGCAATAGCGCTATATTTAGCGCACCCTTTCCTTTTACTTAGTCCGAGTGTGGTCAGTTCCTGCTAAAAATAGCACGGCCTGGCCCCATCTAGGCTGGGATGGGATGGATTAATTAGCAGCTGAGAGGAGCTGAAAGTGGGGGAAACTGACAGCTGTGCAACCACCAGCCACAACAGATGACCGGCTGTTCAAACAGGGTGCAGCATGTTCTGGAGGACCTTCAGGGAGAGGGAAGCGGTACCAGCGCATGTGTACACACACACATGCATGCACGCACACACAAAAACACACAACACCACACACATGCACACACGCACACAAACACACACACACAGTCACACATACACACACACTCACACACACACTCACACACACATACTCACACACACACAAAGAGTCACACACACACAAACACACACATGCACGCACGCACAAACACACGCAGACACACACAAACACACACAGACACACACACCACTCACATACACACACACACACACCTCCCCCTCATTTATACACATACACTATGTCTCTCTTACTCATGCGGATCTCCTAACACTGATGTAGACAGACATGAGATGGAATACTACCATTACTTCTTCTGCTAGTATCATATTTTACAACCATTACTACTGCTGCAGCTACCACTACTACCATACCACCCCAACCACTGCTCTACACACACACACACTCGTTCACTCACGGTCACTTTTCCACTTCACTCTAAGGCTCTATCCATATCTTCCTACATGTCACAAACAACACACAAAGAACAGGGGGGGGGGGGGGGGGGGGGGGGGGTGAGACAGGTTGTCTGAAAGAAAAAGGAGAGAAACTCAGAAGAACTGGAAAGCCACAGACACACTGCAGACCTGTTCTTAGTACAGTCAGTCACAGACAGTGCTGGAAAAAGAAGTGCTGTGAAAACCTTGCAGAAACACAAACCATGTGAAGACTGCAGTCCCTACAGAAAAAAATTTCCCAACAGAAGCACAAAGAAGAAAACTTTCATAGAAACTGGAGCAGAAACATGCTAAACTCTGAAAGTCTAACTTTCAAAGCTGAGAGGATGTTTGCCGTATGAAGTCAACAAATGGAGTGACAGTTCTTAAGCAGACAGGAAATGTGGAGAATAGTCAGGACGACACAAACGATCAACACTCCCATACAATGGGATAACAGTCAACCTTTCAAAGCAACATGTCTACCACAAAAAGAGAGAACCCAAACCTGTAAAACAAAGTGGGGGAAAGGGGAGATAAAACACTGAGTTATCAAATAAACACAATCACCGCTGGACCTCTGATGAGGGCTCATCCAGGAGCCGAAATTCGAGTCAGGTCAGGCCAAAGGTATGGTTCTTACACAGAAATGCCTACAATGCTGCCACTGAAAGATATTATTCTCTAGAATTTAATTTCATTTCATTTTTTTTTAATTTGAATCTTTGATAAGTCATTTTCAAAATGATTGAGAAGTTGGTACCTGCACTTTTCTTTCCTCACTACTTTTTCCTAAAAAATAAACACAATTTCTGAAAAGTCACAGAGACTTGGTCTCCTTGAAATGTCACTTTCCCCAGCTGAGTCTACAAGTCATTTCACCAGCTACCAACTGTCTTTAAGAATTTTTAGCCTGAAATAATCAGGTGCTAACAACCCCCCACCCCAAAAAAATCCACAAGTATGTTGTTGAATGTTTTCACATTTCTGATCAATGTCTATTATGTACAGGTATGTTGTTGAAT
>JASPKP010004132.1:10000-18230 GCA_030674155.1 Stramonita haemastoma | reverse complement strand
GTTTTCCTAGATGCTCAACATGATTGCAATGCATTTACAGCATAGCATGTGCCAAAAGCCTTCTCAACCTAGTGATAGATACACTTAAAACAGAAAATAAAATTAAAAGAAAAGGAAAAGGATGAGAGAGCGCATGCGTGCACACATGCACACACACACACACACATACACCCCACACACATCATTGTCACAGAGCACGCACACAAAACTACATGGATCAACAATTGCAACTGGAAATCGAGGCCAAAACATCTAGTGACGTTGTGTCCAGTTTCAACATGATTATGTTTGATGCAAAATTCATCACTACACAGGCTTGATACAAAGTACAAAACTTCACAGGCTTTCTGTCCCAAGTCCCCTCCAATCAATCAATCAACCAATCAATCAATCAATCAATCAATCAATCAATCAATCCATCCATCCATCCATCCATCAATCAATCAAATCAAATCAATCCATCCCATCCATCCATCCATCCATCCATCCATCCATCCATCCATCAATCAATCAATCAATCAATCAATCAATCATAATGCATATAACACTGATGACCATGGCAGCATAATTTTTTTTTATGAAATATAACATTAAGCTGGAAACAACCCTTGATTAGGCACTGCTGAGCTTTTAACTGATGACTTCAGGACTATTGAGGATTAAAAAGTCATGAGATTTAGCTTTTACCCATCTGACCTATGTGTATATTTAAGGTTAAACACACACACACAGTTTTGGGTATATACAACTGGTCCCTGATTCATGAATAATAAGGTTTATCCAAATGATGAGAAAGTGAGATGCTGTCATCAAATGTCCATACACACACTACATATACACCTACTTCTACTTCTATATTGCTGACTATATATATATATATATATATATAATATATATATTATATATAAAATATATATATATATAAAAATATATATATATATATATATACAATGCAGAAAAAAAAATCTCTTAACAAGCTTTAAATATTTTCAAAAATTGCAATGACTGTGATCATCATGTCAAAATTATACAGTTTTCCCTATAATAAACATTGCAAAAGAAAGTAAAAAGTTTACAGTATTTGCACAGATGATACTTCTGTAAAACTTAAAAGTGTTTGAATACACTCATGAAATTCTCGTTAAGTCCACAATAGAGATCAGAATGGTAGCTATTTAAGTAACCAATGAATCCTGATAACCTGCATTCCATAAAAAAGTTCACAACAGTCAACATAACTTCACAACAACCAACAATCTAAATCAAATAAAGATTAACATCCACCCAAAAATCTGAGCTGTAAGTATGTAAGGAATGGGGTGGAGATGCAAACATGTACCCGCATAAAATCTGAGTTGTATGTGTTTGAGGGATGGGGGTGGGGGCAAATATGTACCCCCAAAAATCTGAGCAGTAAGTGTTGGGGATAAAAATAAAACGATATACCACAGTGATAATGTTATTCACAACTGTCATGGCAGCATCTTGTATACAAGGAAGAAAGTTGTTTTCCGTTATCATTTCCTAAAAAATACAACTACTTAACAGAACAACTTTTTTATGTATGGTAGTTTGAAATAAAAAAAACAAACAAACCTGTTATAATTAATATCTTGCAAAACAGCTAAAGCACATCATCAGTCACACAGTTCACAAGTTCAATGTGGAGTATGTCTTCAGTAGCAACATACCACTGGGAGTATGTCTTCAGTAGCAACGTACCACTGGGAGTATGTCTTCAGTAGCAACGCACCACTGGGAGTATGTCTTCCGTAGCAACGCACCACTGTACCAAGCAGGAGTCTCGTCCACCGAAATCAAAGTCATTCATCACCTGCTGCCCTTTCTCTATGTTCATTTGTGATCATCACAACTCTTCCTTCCATTCAACCACGTCCTCTCCACCTTGAGAAAAACACAGCCGAAATACACTTGGACAAGTCCTCGCTTTCCCTTCACCTCAAACGAAAAGACAAGAAAAGAAAAGAAAAACACGTGCAAGGCAGCCGAAAGCTGTGTTCACATATCCTCACTGTCGCTGGCTTTCCACTTGGGAGACTTGCGTCGATGGGCTTTGCGCGGGCGGTGGTGGGGAGGAGGGTGGTGGATTTGGAAGGAATCGTCCGAGGAGGTGTCAGAGTGCTCCTCCTTGAGGGCAGCGTCAGCGTGGGACAGCATGTTCAGCTGGGCGCGGCTTTTGGGACGCTTGGGGGACGAACGCGGAGAAACCTCCCCGCCCATGTCGGATTCGTTATCAGACACGTCCGCGTAGTCCATCTGCCCGCCGTCTGTCACAGGCTGGGACTGGGGTGGGGACTTCAGAATGGCACGGGGGGGCACCTGGAACAGCCTGCCCGAGTCTGTGGGGGACTTGGAGCGTGAGGGACGCAGGAACCTGGCCCCGTCCGAAACGTTGTTGTCGTCCGAGATGTTCTTCTCCGGCAAGCGCTTGAGGTCTGTCTCCGGGAGGTTGATGTTCAGCTCCTTCTTCTCCCCAGCCTGGTCCCTGTCCTTGCTTTTCTGGCGCTTCTCTTTCTTCTTCTTTTTCTTCTGCTTCTTCTTCTTCTCCCCCTCCACTTCTTCAGGATGCTCGTCCTGAAACAAAAAGCAGCAGGCAATTAGGTCAAGCTGTGCACTTTGTAGTGAAATAGGCTCATGCATGAAAACATCAGGTTTTAATTATCATGGCAGATCTCATAGGTGTAGGATTGTATGACTCACTAAAAACTTACATGCTTCCAATCTTGCCACCATCAGTACTTTGTGATATATATGAAAGCAACATTGGTGATCAATCAGAGAGAAAATCAAAGATTTGGATATAAAGCATCGTAGCTCGTTTTTGTGTCTTCTTTTCTTTCAACTTCTTGCACGTTACCAACACTGTTACTGTTTCATCCTATCCTAGTCCAGCGTTCTCCCTGCAGTGCAAATGCTAATTCCTCATTTTTTTTGTTTATTTTATTACAGCAATCTGAAAACTATGATGAGAAACAGAGAAAAGATGTGGCTTGGAGAGAGAAAAACAGAGGGAAAGACAGATAGTGAAGGGAGGGACAGACAGCAAGATAGACAGACAGACAGACAAGAAAGAAACAGGGAAGAAAAAAAACGACAAATCAAGGACAAACATGAACAATTACAAAAAGTATAAGTGGTCAAGTCTGTTCTTGTTTTTAAGTGATATGACAGCAGACAGAGACAAAGATGTTCATTGTTCTTCTGGTCATTTGTCATTTGTTTTTAAAGCTACCCAGCCCTTCCCTTATCATAAACTCTTTTATTTTTCAGACTGATAGATAAGCGCTCGCATGCTTTATAACATGCAGTCCCCATGCACAGGTAGTTTGTAACTAAAACTGTGTGGTGTTGATCATTGTCTAAGATATAGCTATGCTACTTTACCTCATGAATTAGATGTAATGTAACTGTACCTCATGAATCAACTGTACAGTAACTTTACCTCATGAATTAAATGGACAGTAACTTTACCTCATGAATCAACTGCAGAGTAACTTTACCTCATGAATTAACTGTACAGTAACTTTACCTCATGAATTAGATGGACAGTAACTTTACCTCATGAATTAGATGGACAGTAACTTTACCTCATGAATTAGATGGACAGTAACTTACCTCATGAATTAGATGGACAGTAACTTTACCTATACCTATGAATTAGATGGACAGTAACTTTACCTCATGAAGTAATTGTACATTAACTGCCTCCATGCTATGGTTTATACCAAACAAGTTTGGTTTCAGACAACTTCTGCATGAAAAAGTGATCCAACATCAACCTGAGCTTATTCAAAAATATGTGGTGGGGAATGTAAACAGTAACTGAAAAACATGAGAAATGGTCCAGCATTGCATTTAACATAACACACACCATGATTACATGACCACGGAAAACTTCAATGGCACTGAATTTAACAGAACACAAACCATGATGAGATTACCTTATAGAAAAAAACCTATATGCTTTTCACACAACACAAACTAGGATAAAATGATCTTAGAATAAGACTTTATATGCATTTCACACAGCACAAACCATAAGATGACCTTGGAGAATGACCTTATATGCATTTAACACAGCACAAACCACAATAAAATGACCTTGGAGAATGACCTTACAAGCATTTAACACAGCACAAACCATGATAAAATGACCTTGGAGAATGACCTTACATGCATTTAACACAGCACAAACAACGTTAAAATGACCTTGGAGAATGACCTTACAAGCATTTAACACAGCACAAACAACGATAAAATGACCTTGGAGAAAGATCTTACATGCATTTAACACAGCACAAACCACAATAAAATGACCCTGGAGAAAGATCTTACATGCATTTAACACAGCACAAACCACAATAAAATGACCCTGGAGAAAGATCTTACATGCATTTAACACAGCACAAACCACGATAAAATGACCTTGGAGAAAAACCTTACATGCATTTCACACAACACAAACCATGATAAGATGACCACAGATTTAACACAACACAAACCACGATAAAATAACCACAGAGAAAGAATATTTACCAGAGCAAAAGCAACCAGGGTCTCCTTCACCCCCTTCCCAGCTTTCTTCTCCGGCTCCAACTTCTCCTTCTTTTCAGACTCTGCCTTCTCCTCCGTGTGGCCTGCCTTCTCCTCCTTCTTCTCCTCCTTGTGGCCAGGCTTCAGCATCTCTGACAGAGACTCCAGGGTGGCTGAGGGGATTGCCCCGGAGGTGGAGGAGACCATGGCGGCAGCTGCACGGTTGACGGAGCTCACCACGCGCAGACCGTCCGACAGACGCATGGAGGCTTGCACGGCCATTTCATCCTCCACGTGCTTCTCCTCGATGATCTTGTTCAGCATGTCCACCCTGTTGCCACAGAGAGATAGATGCAGGCTTATAGAAGCCTAGAAAAAAAAAAATTAAAATAATAATAAATAATGGGTAGGTGCTGCACTTGTGGCGACGCGCTCTCCCCGGGGAGGGCAGCCCGAATTTCATGCAGAGAAATCTGCTGCGACATAAAGTGGTATGAAATAAATAAAATAAAATTAAAATTAAACATTTCTGTGCTAGACCATAAAACTTTTTTTCGGTATCTCTTTGAAGATTTTTTTTCGATAAAATGTCTAAAATGTATGTATGCAGTGTGCTTTTGTTTAACCCTCTTGCATTTATATTCTCTGAACACAAACTGTCCCTAGATTTTGTATTCCATCACGAAATCAGGTCAGGCACACATGCTCGCTCGCCTTTTCCTCCTTCTAAGTACATACCAGTAGCTATAATTACTTCCAGACTCTCAGCAGGATTTGTACCTCTAGCCTGATAGAGCTTTGGCATGTGGTAGCAATTAGTGATGGTCACAGCATGATGGAAACCTACTGTGTGTAAATCCCAGCAAATCCCGGTTCGGCAAATCCTGGAGCGGGACTAAGAGGGTTAAATAACGTATGCTGTGATACCCGAGTTCAACAATTCAAATCAAGCTAAAAATAGTTTTCACTGAAAGGTCTAGCCATTAGATTCAACACTTACACTTTTTTTTTAATCTCAAAGTCTTCCTTAGAAACAGCAGCAAGAAAGTATATTGTAAAAAAAAAAAAAAAAAGAATGATGCCAAAAAATTATAAATAATTTGTTACAAAAAAGTCAGTTTTTTTAAAAACCAAAATAACAAAAGAAGGAAAGAAAGTGACAGTTGCAAACACCATCTACTTAATTAACCTCTTCAGTGGAACCCCCAAAGTTAGCAACAACAAAAAAACAACAACAAAAAAAAACCCCAAACTTTTTCTTTAAAAAGCCCCCAAAGACAACTCTACTGAAAACGACACAATCAGTTTGCCTAAAACCTGACAGCTTAACCCACCGTTTCTGCAGCTTGGAGAATTTCCTTTCCATGGTGTCCTGGGATTCGAACTTCAGCCTGCGGATGTAGTTGGCCATCATCTCCTTCTCAAACAGGCCAAGATAGGCCAGCTGGTGCTGTTTGAACTGGTCCGCTGCAACAGGTGTTTCACAGGTGGTGTGAGAGTTGTTTTCAATAGGTGTGGGTTTGTGAGGGCACAAGGATGCACTAGAATGAGTAGATTCAATTTTTTTTTTTTTGATGCAAATACATACACATGGATGTATTCACACACGCACGCACGCACGCACGCACGCACACACACACACTAAACACACACACACACACACACACACACACACACACACACACACACACACACACACACACACACACACACACATCATACATACATACATACATACATACATACATACATATATATATATATATATAAATATAAATATAAATATATATATATACATACACATACACAAAGGGAATTAAAGCACTGGCAGGTCTGCGCTTCACTGAGAGATTGTAAAGTTCCCCATCCTTAATTCATAAGACACTGCTGGGATTCAAACTCGGGACTTCATGGACCCCATGCGATTTGAAGTCTGACAACCTTAACCACCTGGCTCTGGCAACTGTCCCTGACACAAGCATTCCAACAAAAACTCTGCAACCTCCAATCCTTTCTGTTATATACCTATGTTACAATGCAACCTTTTTTGTTGTTGCTGCCTTTCATCAATACAGTTACTCATCTGGAGAAGGAAACAAAAAGAAAAGACAGAAGACAGACTCACGGCGCTTCCTCTTCTTGCAGCAGGTTCGTCTGAGGATGAAGACGATGAGGAAGTAGATGTGCTGGAAGATGGAGAAGGGGGGAGGGATGCGCACCTTGCACTGGAACTCCATCACCAGGAAGTACATCTGGTACTTCCAGATCTCTATGGAGTTCTCCTCCACCATGTTGAACACATTACTGCCACAGACAAAGTTAAAAATGTTAAAGTCTGTCCCGAGCCTAGGGCTCATCAGGCTGGTGCTTATCCCGGTTTCTGTGGCGTTAAGCGACTGAGAGTCATAGACTCCCCCTTGGATAGGACGCCAGTCTATCGCAGGGTTAACCCCCAACACAAGGTTGGTACCCCTTTTACACCTGGGTGGGGTGAGAAAATAGCCGTAATTGCCACAGACAAACAATACATAAATAAATAACACAACTGTCTGCTTCAATAAACAATCCATAACACAGCCATCTGTCAGTTTCAACAATCAATACATAACACAACTGTCTGTTTTAATAAACAAGACATAACACAGCTGTCTGTCAGTTTCAACAATCAATACATAACACAACTGTCTGTTTTAATAAACAAGACATAACACAGCTGTCTGTCAGTTTCAACAATCAATACATAACACAACTGTCTGTTTTAATAAACAAGACATAACACAGCTGTCTGTCAGTTTCAACAATCAATACATAACACAACTGTCTGTTTTAATAAACAAGACATAACACAGCTGTCTGTCAGTTTCAACAATCAATACATAACACAACTGTCTGTTTTAATAAACAAGACATAACACAGCCATCTGTCAGTTTCAACAATCAATACATAACACAACTGTCTGTTTTAATAAACAAGACATAACACAGCTGTCTGTCAGTTTCAACAATCAATACATAACACAACTGTCTGTTTTAATAAACAAGACATAACACAGCTGTCTGTTTTAATAAACAAGACATAACACAGCTGTCTATCAGTTTCAACAATCAATACATAACACAACTGTCAGTTTCCCCCACTTTCAGCTACTCTCAGCTGCTTTCTTCCATTCCATCACACACACACACACACACACACACACACACACACACACACACACACACACACAGATGACAAGATTTACAAAACTGCATACACGTGGCTACTGGATACAGTATACAAGACAGAAACACTATGGACAAGTGTACAGCAAAAGATACAATGGTACTATTCCCAAAGATGACAACGACAACACTAATGACCACGATAATGACAATAAAACTGAAAATGCACTAAAAAAACAAAAAAACTCAGTAGTCTAACATCTTAACGGTCAAAACTCCATCAAACTCGGCAACATCAGTGGATCGGTGGTCTAGAGGTAACACGCCTGTCTACAAAGTGAAAAGTCTGGGTCGAAATGTGCAGTGGTTCGAATCCCATTTGGGGCCAAAACTTTTCCCCCATCCATTAGACCATGAATGGTGGTCTGGGTGCTAGTCATTCAGATGAGACGTTAAACCGAGGTCCCATGTTTTACACATCATTATTTAGCGCACATAAAAGAACCCACGGCAA
>JASPKP010004131.1:0-5000 GCA_030674155.1 Stramonita haemastoma | reverse complement strand
GTCTCATAACCTATGTGGTCGTAGGGGAGCGAAGCAATAGAGACCTCAGCTTCTCCAGGGACCAGCATATTGAGAGCGGCGCTCATCTCCTCTCCCACGCTGCTTTACCTTCCCTGAACCTCAAGAGGTCAGGTACCATTTACAGCTGGGTGAACTGCGGGACTATACTGAAGCCAAGGCGCGCAAAAGGTCACCCATCCAACTGGTGACCATACTCAATGCCGCTTAATCTGTAGCTTGGAGAAAGCGAGTGCTCTGACCACTGAGATATTCCGTCTCCACAACACACACACCACACACACACACACACACAACACACACACACACACACACACACACCCACACACATATATATATATATAATATATAAATATATATATATATATATATATATAATATATATATATATAATATAAATAAAAAGAAATAGTAGGGCCAAAAGGTATTAATCTTCAAGGTATCTGATTGCCCAGGTTTGGAAACAGATGTGCCTGCATAATCATTGGCCCTACCAATGGTGTTTAAGGGGGTTTTGTGCTGTGTTATTCCAGCTGACACACAACAAGCAGCTACTTTGTCCTCTATTGATTTGTCCTCCAATTGCTCAGTTCACGGTCGTCTGAGTCTTTAAAACGGATGATTTATTTACTTTAGAAAAATATAGAGGGTATGTGAACAAGCTGTGTCTGAGATCAATAACAGGTTTAGGTTCAGCTGAGGTCTACTGGCTAACAGACTTGTGCAATTTGAAGCTAAGAAGTTTGTCTTTGTGAAATATTGCGTGAGTGGACGAGTAAATGAATGACAGTGAACGCACGCGCGCACGGCACGCTTTTGTGTGTGCGTGTGAGTGTGTGTGTGTGTGTTGCAACGCGTGTGCGTGCGTCTGTAATGTGTGTTATTGCAGCTTGATTTTGTTCAAAATTTAGCTCCCCACGCTCACAACAATTGTATGTTACGAAAAAAAATGTTTTATGTTATCGAAATATCTAACATGATTAGTTATCTATTCTTGCAAGCATATTCACTTTTTCACACATAAGGCAGACATAGACACAGACACAGACACAGACACACAGACACACAGACACATACACACACACCACAAACACAAACACAAATACACACACACACACACACACACACACACACACAACACACACACACACAACACACACACACACACCGCGGCTTATATCATGTATTCTCCCTATCAAATCTCCAGACATTTTTCTCTAAAACAGCTATGCCAGGTCAAACAGAAGTTTATAATAAGAAAATTTAGATACCGGCTCCGCACGGTTCATCGACGTAAATCTGCCAGGAAAGGCCATTACAGCCAGCAGCAGTCATGATAACGGCCAGATCAGATGCTCCAATAACAATTTAAAAACGGATGGTCCAAAAACCCCAATTGTAATCAAGATTCGTGTCATTTTTCTACTCCTATCCTCTGTCGCTTGCGTCTACAACTACCAGTTATGCAATCGTGTATTCAAAACAAGGAGAAGAAAAAAGAAACGATGAAGAAGTTATGAAATGACATTTTGCATCTCGCTATTAAATGACATTTTGTGTGGTCTAGCTGCGTACACAGACACAGAAATAGTACAGACATGTAGGCACAATATAGCGCACACATAATTTGGACAGGTGTATCCTCAAACAGCTGTATCCCACACACCACCACAAACCAACACACACACACCCAAAAACCACACACACAACCACACACACACACACAACACACACACACACACACCCCAACACACAATCACACAACAACACACACACACACACTGAACGAAAACACACACAACACACACACAACACACACACACACACACACACACACACACACACACACACACACACACACACACACGCACACAAACACACAGACACACAGACACACACACAAACAAACTCACACACAAACAAGCGCGCACACACACGCACGCCACCCCCCCCCCCCCCCCCCAACACACACACACACAACGACACCAATCAAATTTTTTTATTTTCAATTCAAACCTCCCCTTCTTTTGAAAAGACTAGAGAAGATGCTCTCCTTTCCAAGCAAAAAAATGGAAGAAGAAGAAGAAAAGAAGAAGAAGAAAAGAAGAAGAAGAAGAAAAGAAGAAGAAGAAGAAGAAGAAGAAGAAGAAGAGACGGAACAAGAACAGAACAGACAATAGCGGTGATGAAGGGATGGGGAAGGGCCAAGTGCCCTCCACAATAATGAGCCGTGCAATCTGGCTGACAGGCCCGCTGCTGTGTCCTTAAATGGTGGTTGTCCTGAAGTGGAAAGCCTTAACGAGACAAGACCATCTCTCCCTGGGTCTGGAAATGTCCTATCTCAGTGGGAAACTGAGCTTCTCCTTTCTTTCACCATGTGGGCTGCCAATCCACATATTGCATAAAATTATAGCAAGATAAACGGTTCCATATATATATTCCTATTGTCTCCATGGGTGTTGCCAATTGATCGACTGACAAGACTTTTTTTCCCCGGTAAAATTAAGGAGTACTCGTTTTACATCCCCAGTCTTCACATAATTTTTATTTATGTAATACCTTTTTTTTTTATTCCCAATATATTGGCTTGTATTTGTGTGTGTGTTGATATGAAACAATGTGCTCAGCAGTATAAAAAAAATTGACAGTTTTATTTAGAGCAAGTTGGCATAGGTGAAAACCTTAATCCAGTTAGAGACAAAAAATCATTTAAGGAAACTATACACGACGCTCGCGTCTGCACACTAATTTCACGTCTGGTTATAGGCATTAAAAAGTGAAGTCTTTTTTTCTGGGAAAAAAATAACAAAACAACTGTACACTATAATTATGGTACTGGTTTCTTTCGTAGTATGAGAGAGGTGAAGAGGAAGAGAAGAGCAGAGCAGAGAAGAGAAAAGAGAAGAGAAGAGAGAAAGAGAGAAAGAACGAGAAAGAGAGAGATAGACAGACAGACAGACAGACAGACAGACAGACAGAGACAGATAGAGACAGACAGAGACAGAGAAGAACAGAGACAAAGGTGCACATGGACAGAAAAAAAAGATTATAACCCCCCCCCCCCCAAAAAAAAAAAAAAAAAAAATAATAATAATAAAAATAAACAGAAAAAAACATTCGAAAAAGCGAACAACATGACAACATCAACAAAAATGAAAGACTTACAGACATACAAAAAATCTTAAAAGAACTCTAGTATTATTTTCAGTACAGCCTGCATGCTCGCCTCAGCGAGCGACCGACCACCCCTTCAATCAATTTCCACCCTCCATTACATTAGATCGAAGTATTAAAACATCAGTAAGAGAGTCAATAAAACATCACACTGGATCGGAAGTATTCAAACACCAATAAGAAGGTTAATAAAACATCACACTGGATCGGAAGTATCAAAACATCAATAAAGAGTCAATAAAACATTACACTGGATCGGAAGTATTTAAAAACCACCAACAAGAGAGATCACCAAATAAAAATGACAACCCAAAATAGGAAAAAAAATGGTCCGGACGGGTCGAATCCAAGCCTGGATGGAACCATATTTCCTGTTTCCCACACAGTTCGTTGATTATTGTGAGCAGCAGCATCCTTTGATGGACATCAGTGCCATCCACATCCTTTTTTCTCCCCCCTTTTCCGCCTTTCCGCCCATGCGCACTTCACTGTTCCGGTTTTGGAGGAAGCCACTCTCACACCATAACTTCGCCCATTTCTTTTTCTTTAAACACCATGACTGACGGTCGCATCGACGACGGTGACAAGAAAAAGGGGAACGTCACTGAAGCTTGGAAAGAGAGTTAATGTCCCGCCTGTGTCTGAGGAATAATGTGTGCGTGCGTGCGTGCGTGCGTCGTGCGTTTCGTGCGGCGTGCGTGCGTTGCGTGCGTGCGTGTGTGTGTGTGTAAAGTACTCTTTCTTTACACGCACAAATAGCAGGATTTCAAGTTGGGTTTTTGTTTTTGTTGTTTTGTCTTGGAATATCTTTATGCGCTTCCTTACCTTAAATCTGCCAAAGTAATATCGTAAAAAACACAGATATAATAGATAAATAACAAAAATAATATAACATATTTAAAAAAGCAAATAAGATGAAAAGAAGAAAAAAAAGCAATATTTCATCTCAACAAGAGACTACCTTGTGTATTGACAAAACGTCTTGATAATAGCAGTTTGTTTGAGAGAGGGCTCGTCGATATGAATGAGAAACAGATGTGTTCTTTATCTCTATATCGTTTCCTTAAAGTATACAACATCTGGTCATGGAACAGACAATTGGAAATTCCTGTGTGTGTGTGTGTGTGTGTGTGTGTGTGTGTGTGTGTGTGTGTGTGTGTGTGTGTGTGTGTGTGTGTACACTAAAAAGATTATTTCAAGTATCAAGAAATATGTATTTTCTTCAATAATTTTTGTGCGTGTGTCAAATATCGGGTAATGGGCAAATATGAAAACATGTGTGAAATACTGGGCCATAGACTGAGGATATACAAAGCACCATAAGAATAATGTCTTTAATTTGCTAAATAACCCTCGTCTCAAAAACTACTTTTTTTGGTGACAATGACTTTTTCCACATGCAAAATAACAAATTTCACTTTTATTTGACGGTGGAGTACACTATACACTAAAACTATTTTGTTGCAACTCCAAATGTATTCGGGTACAATGTGTTCCTTATTTTTTCTCATTATATAAACATGTCTAAAACCAACGGGACTGGATAGCAAAGTGGTCCAGAGCACTCGCCTTCCCCAAGCTAATGTGAACCAATATTATTGATCGTGGTTACCAATTGGATGGGTGACCAGTTTTGTGCGACTTGGCTTTTCAAGTAAAGTCCCCCAGTTTCAAACCAACTGTCAACGAGTACCTGCCCTCTTTAAAGTCAGGGAAGGAAAAGCACGAGGGAGAGGAGATGGGGGGACGAAACCCCCAAATTGAAGGGCCCGGAACGAATCACGACGTTGGCCCTCAACGCCACATAG
>JASPKP010004130.1:0-18232 GCA_030674155.1 Stramonita haemastoma | reverse complement strand
ACTTTACCTTTTTTATAAACGGAAAAAATTTGAGGGGACTCACACCAGTTCCCCGGGAAAAAAATTACCTTTGTCGAAAAGAGTTTTTACACAACTTTAAAAAAAAGGGCCAAGAATTAATTGACAAGGTGTTTTTTAATAGTTTCCCAAAAATTTCCCCATCGGGGGCCTGCTGTTTTTTCGATTTTTAAATTTTTAAAACAAATTTGCAGTGAAAACTTCTTCATAAAGATTTTTGGTCGATCCATTATATCCTGTTTCATTTCCCTGAAAAAAAAAATTGCCCTTTATAAATAGAATAAGGAACATTTCTTCTTCAATAAGGGCTTTGAAGTGCTGGAACCAGCCCATCGACAGAAAATGCTGTTCCTGGGCTGACTCTTTTTCCCAAAGATACCTTATTCATGTAACCCCAAAAACTTTTTCTGATCGTTAATACTAGAAAACTAAGTCATTTAACAATTTCTCATTTTAAAATCTTCTTCCCTTCCCCAAGTAAAATGTTTTTTAAAATTCCCTACGTGCTCTAACATAAAGATCCTTTTCGGTTTTGTGTAGTGTTTTTCACGAAATGTTCTTAATAATCTGCGTCTCTTTCCCTTTTTTTCCATTTACATTCACTATCAAACCCCCTGCCTTATTTCTTTTTTGATCAATCTTTAATTTTTTTTTTCATACATTCTTTCCCCAATTCTCCAATACAAACGTTTAAGGTTTTTAAAGCAAATTGGGTTTAAAATTTTCATCAATCTGTGTTATTTCTGTTTTCAAAATTTTCAGGGCAATTTCTTCCTTTACCCTAAATTTTCTACAAAAATTTTTTTATTTTTTTTTTTCCTCACAAACCAAAAAGAACTTTTTTACTAAAAAACAAGAGCCTCATTTGCTTTTTTCATCTATAACAAGGCATTTTTTTGATTTAAATTAAATCGACATTCCCAAAAGGAAAGTGGGCAATTCCATTCGCCCAGCAAAAACTATTTTACACAACTCAGAAAAAACCTTTTAAACAGGGCATTGAAAAAAAAAAATAGTCTTCCAAATGCCAAACCACTCCACCCTTTTGGGACCCTATAGCGTCCTTCTAGGTCGCCATTAAAATTTCTCCGTTTTAAAACAAACCCAAAATTTTGAAACAGTGCACAGCTTACTAAAGGCTTTTCCGTAAGAAATTTTTTTGAGCGTCTTGGGGGTGTCGATCAGAATTTTTAAAAAAGAGCTTTTTAAATTAGATTCAGAGTCAAACCCGCTACATAGGGGGGAGAGATATCCTTTAAATGCGAAAAGTTTAAGTCGCCACAAGAATCCCATACACTCAACCAAATCCAACGCAATTCCCGTCAGGGAATCTCCCAAACCTCAATATACCCTGATCATAATTAAAGTTTTGCATAAAATTTGGGGAAACCCTTTTCCCGGGGGAAAAATAGGGACATATGTACAAGACATTTTCGAACAATTTTAAAAAAATCTTTATTGATAAGAAAAGCAAAATATATTTTTTATAAATTGACATCTAGCGCACGCAAAACAAAGGAAAAGAGTTCATTTTTCCCCCTAGACAACAATACCCCCGAAATTTTCTTCCCCCCCGTTTGGGGGTTAAAATCTGACCCGCAGGTTTTTCATACCCTTTTATACCTGAAAAAAAAAACAAAAATTACCCCAATTTTTTTCAAAAGGTTTTAAAACCCAAAAAATATAAAAAAAATGAAAAAAAATGTATTTTTACAAAGTCCCCTGAATACAAACTTTGAACGCAATCCATTAAAAGTTCCAACATAAAAAAAAAAAAAACGATAAGTTTTTTAAAAGTAAATTTTCAAAATTTTGGGATTGGGATGGGAAAGGAGGGGGGTGGGCATTCTAAAAATTTTGAGCAAAAAACTCTGTTTTCAAAAATCTTCACCAAAACAAAAAAAGGGGAAGGGAAAAATCCCCTATTTTCCCCCTTTTTTTTCAAAAAACAAATGGTTGGGGGAAAAGTTTTCGGGAAAATTGCACGCGAACCCAAACTGTCATCGCCATGCGGGGCCGCTGTGGGAGCGTTTGCAGGGCCCTGCTCCAGTTTTTTACGTGTCCCAAACCCGGGGGATTAAAGGGGGGTTTCAGGGGAAACTTTCAGGTGGTTTTTTGTAAAAGTTTGCCAAACCCTTTAAAGAAATTTTTTTAAACCCTTTTTTCCCGAATGGAAGGGGGGCCGGGCCCAAATCCTCATATTTCCTTTCCGCAGAGAACCACAGGAGTCCCGAACAAACTTTTTTTTCCCTCTATAAAAAAAGGGTCATGGGGCAAAGGGGGGGCCTGTTTTTCCCCTTTCCCTTTTGGGCCCGTTTGAAATTTGGGGGGGGTCAGCTGGCGTCGGGGTCTCTCGGAACCTTTTGCGAAAATCCTCCCCCCACAAAGATGTTAGTCCCTTTTAAGTTTTTTTTTTTTGGCCTTTTTTTATTTTTTACACGTTGCTTTTTAGAAAGCACATCGTAAAATTTAAAAGGGGAATTTTTCCCCTTTGAGTTAAGAGGGGAAAACTCTGTCAAATTCCACCCTGCCCTGAGATTTCCCCATCGGGCCGGCCCCAAAATTCCCTTTGTATAGTCCCCCCACTTTCCCTCACTTTTTCCCCCCATCATCCCCCCCAAACACCATGGGAAAATCAAGTTTTTTTCCCTCCTTGATCGGTTTTCCGATCGCCCAACATTTTTTTTCCCAAAAATTAAAACTTTGCTGATCAAGTCCCTTTTGTTTCGTAACAACTCTTTTTGGGTGTCTGCTCCCCACCCCTCTATGGGGTTTTTTTACGAGGCCGTGCAAGATTTTGGGGCTCCTGTCGAAGCTTTGCCAGTTCTTTCTGCACAGCATCAAACCTGGGGGTCGGGTTTGGTTTTTGTTTCTCGGCAGCAGCGTCACGCCCGCATCTTTGGGGGGGTTCCTTGCCCTGGCGGGAGGTCTGGGAGCTGGACATTTTGGTGCCGCAAAAACCGCCGATCCCCAAAGGAGCAGTGGAGTGGGGTTGGGACCTGGGTTCAAACCTCCACGCCCGCCACAAACGCAGAAACCCGATCCCCCTTTCCCCCACCGGGAACAAATTGTCCCCCCAGAAGAAAAACACTGGGGAAAAATCCCAGAAGAAAAACCGGGTTTTGTGCTTGTTCTCTTTTCAAGATGGTTACCTGCATATGGGCCCTTTTTAATTTGTCTCTCTTCCACCGAAGTTTCAAAAAGGGGCAAAAGGGACCACAAGTGACTCGGAAATTCAAAGGGTTTGGGCCCAAGGCAAGGTCCTTAGGGAGCCAGTTGCAGATTTTTTAGTACTGTAGACTACCTTTTGTCCGCAGCAATCCTTTCCCTAAACATGGACGATTTTAAACATCGACTTGATCTCATGCAAAGTGGTAAACGCCCCCCGAGAGAGAGAGAGAGAGAGGGGAGAGGGGAGAAAAGAGAGAGAGAAAAGAGAGAGAGAGAGAGAGAGAAAGAGAGAACTTTTACTTTTATTTAAACCCAAAGGGGAAATAAATTGTGTGTTCCCTGTGTTTCGGCGTGCTTTCGTGCGTGCGTGCGTGCCCTGCGGGTTGTGTGTGTGTGTGTGTGTGTGTGTGTTTTAGTGGTGTGTGTGTGGTGTGTGTGGGTGTGTGTGGGTGTGGGGATCTTTAAGGGCCCCCTCGTTAATGAAGACGGGGGCTTTGTGGTTTTCCCCCTGGGGTTTACAAAATTGGGGCGAATGAAGCAGCAATACATCACAGTTCCCCCGCAAACCCATTTTACTCTCCAATAGCTGTACTGTTTAGCCAAGCTATACGAAATGGAAAGGGCAAAAAGGGAAAATAAAAGACAGGGCAACGGGGGGAAAGACCCCGTGGGGGTGTCGTAAAGTAAACGTTTTTGTCGCTAACTTTGGGCCCCCAAAATTTTTCAACTGCATAAACCCGGCCAAAAAATAACTGGAAAATTTTATCTTTAAAAGCTCAAAACACAAACACAAAATGAAAGCACAACCCAAAAAACAGCGAGAAAAATTTTAAATTAAAAGGGCCCAAAAAAAATAATTAATTTTCAAAAAAATGAAAAAAAATAAAAAAAATCTAAAAAAAACAGGCATGGCATAGATATTAAATTAAATGAAGCTACCCTTTTTTTTTTATATCAATTTTTTTTTTAGGCATTGTTTTGGGGGGTCTGTTTTAAACCTGTGCTGATTTTAAAGCGATGGCTCTGCAAAAATCAAAAAATTTTCCCAAATTCCCAATGGGACAACTTCCGGAAAAGCCCGAACGTCTCAAAGCCAGTAGCGACAAAAAATTATTTTAACGCCCACCACACCCTGCCTAAAAATGGGCCCGCAGTTTTTCAAACCCGATCCCTTTCCGGGGCCCGAACACATAAGTCTGTGGATCACAATGGCACAAAAACCCGGAGTGATAGACGAGCGGGGGTTGGTACGGGCCACCGGCGTTTTTTTCTTGGAATGGGCATACAGGGGTTGTCAAGGAAGACATTTTCCCTTCCAATCTGAAAAGTAGAAGGGAACAGATTTTAATTTTAATAATTAAAAGTGTGTGAAGGGGCCCGAGGCGGCCGGGTTTTCAATCGAAGATAGTATGGCGACGCGACTTTTTTCTCCAACAATTGGGAGGGGTTTCCCCCCTGTCAGCCTTTACCATAAATTTTTTTTGCACTTTTAATTTGTATGTTACAGTAAAGTATAGACAAAATATGAGTAAAATTTTTTTTTTTTCCGAAAGAAAAAAAGCCCGAAAAACCCCAACTTCCCATTGTGGTATTTTTTTGGGTGCATTACAAAACAAAATACACTTCTGGCCCATGCGCTCCCCCTCAAATTTTGTACGAGTTATTTTCCGTCGTTCAGTGAAGGCTCTCTCTTTCCCCCGCTCTCTCCTCTTCCCCCTCTCCTCTCCTCTCTCCCCTCCCCTCAAAGGGGAAATTTTAAACCCTTTTTCTTCGCCCCTCTAAGCCTAGCCAGTGCTCATTTTTCCCAAATGAAAATAGTTACTTTTGGGACCCTTAAAAAAATAAAGAACATTCTTTCCATTTTTCATTCATTCTCTCTCTCCCCTCTCTCTCTCTCCTCTCATTTCTCCCTTTTCCTTCCCCATCAATCTCTCCCCCTCTTTTCCTTTTCTGAGGCCCTGCCCTCTCTCTGTGTCCCTCGTTTCCCCTCTGCCCTGTCTGTCTTTTCTGTCTGTCTGTTTTCCCTGTCTCGGTCTGCGGTCTCTCTCTCTCCTCTTCTCTTCTCTCTTCTCCACCCCCTCTCCCCTTCTCCCACCCAAAATCCTCCCCTCTCTCCTCTCTCTCTCTCCCCCTCTCTCTCATAAAGGGGGGTGGTGGGGTGATGAAATTTTTGTGGGTGAGGGGTTGCTATTACTTTTTTTTTTTTTATTTTAAATTTTTTTTATCTATATTATATGATATCCCTAATCACGCCCCTTTGGGCCAAAATAAAAAAAAAAAAAGGGTAATACTTAAACTGAAAAACCCTTGAAAAAAAAAAATTTTAATTCTTTCCCCCTTCTTTTTTTTATTAGCTTTCCCGAAAAAATTTTGGAAACCCTTGCGGGTTTTTTTGGGTTTCTTTTTCCCTTTTAAACACTTGGGGGGAAAAATTTTGGGCCAAAATATTATTTTTAAAATTTGTTTCCCTCCAATCACTTTTTTCCTTTCATCTTTCTCCCCCCTACCATTGAAAAAATTTTTCTTACACTTTTTTCTGTATGTTTTTTTTTTTTATTTAAATTTTTTGTTTTTATTTTTTTTAATTTTTTTTGCAGAAATTCTTTTTCTGTTATACACTATATTTTTATTATTTTAAGAGTAATTGTGTGTGCATGTTAGGTGTTTAATTTTTTTTTTATTTTTGCATTTTTTGTTTTTTTGGGGGAATTTCTTAATTTTTATTGTACTTGTAATTTCATTTGTCTGTTTTTCTTTTTTTTTTTCCAGCCAAAGGGTTGATATAACATGCCTTGTAAAAATGTTAAAAAACTTTGTACTTATTATAGTATGAAAATTCTGAGTATGAGTCCATTTCCCCCCAGAAAAAAAAATTCAGTTTATCGTTTTAAAGATCTCTCTCCTAATTTGGGTTTTTTTTGTGAATACAATGTAAAAGTATAAATTTTTTAATTATTAATAAGGGTTTTTTTTTCTTTTTTTTTTTTTCCCTTTTTTTTTTAAATCTCTGAAATTTTGTTTGTTCAATTTTGCTTTTTAGTTTTTTTTTTGTGTGCTTTGTTCAAAATAGGGCATCTTTGGTTTTTGGGACAAAACCCTTTTGGGCGTTTTCCTTTTTTAAATTTTTTTTTTTTCCTTGTTTTAAAAAAGATTTAATTTTTGGTTTTGGGGGTTTTTCCCAAACCCCCCCTTCTTTCCCCCCCTTTTAATCATTAAAAATTAACAAAGGAAATTTTCCTTCTTTGATATGCTTTTTACATACTGAATACAATAGTGGGCATAACATGTCTTTTTGCCCGTTTTAAAAAGATTAAGGGGGAATTTTGGGGCGAAAAAGGGCACTCTGATAGTAAGCAATAGGGAAAACAGATTACACACAGGGAACAACTTTTTTCCCGATATATTTTTGTTGGTGTTTTTCTTTTTTCAGTGTGTGCTCCCCCCCCAAAACAGAGCCCGGGTAAAGTTTTTGTAAGTTCAAAGATTCCCCAAAAAGAAAACGCTGTGATTAAAAAAGGGGCTACAAAAATTTTACTATCCGGGATCCCTTAAAAGCTTTTATACAAATTACAATAAAAAAGTTTACAAAACCGAACAATTTCAAATGGCTTATTTAATACCTCATACAAATTATGATGATACAGCCCCTAGGGATTTAAAAATTAACACTTTAATTAAATTTTAAAACCAGAAGGGGAAAATTTTAATAATTTTTTGGGGTTAATAATATCAATTTGCGATAGTTTTAAATGACCCAGTTTGTGTAACCAACCCAATTGTTGTGGACCAAATGGGAAACATTTTCCCTCAGCCCCAAAACCCGGACGGACCACAACCACTCCCACCTCCTTTTTTCCCCCCCTAAATGCATGTGCAAGGGGCCCATCCCAACCCCGCACCACGGAAAAGAGATAAAGTGCCGTAATAATAACTTTTTTTTTTTTTTGGGGGGGTTGGGAAAAGCCCTAGTTTCAGTATTTTTGGGGTTTTTAAAATTTGCAAAGGGGTTCCCACCCATAAAAGGGTTTTTTCAAAATTACTGCCCCCAAAACACACATCCGCCCCCCAAAACCCCCCCAAAAACCAAAAAAAACCCAAAAAAAAAAAAAACCCCCAAAAACCCAAGAAATGCACCCACCCCCAACACACATAGGGGCCCCAAAATACTAAAAACCCAACCCCAAAAACCCCCCCCCCCCAAAAAAAAACCCAAAAAAAAACCCCCCCACCCCAAAACCAAAAAGTTCCCAAATTTCTTATAGTTTTCCTGTCCCTCTTTTTAAAAATTAAATTGTTAAAAAAATTTTAAAATTTGTATTTTTTAAAGATTAAAATAACAACCCTTTAACAAGTTTTATGTTTTCATTTTTTTAAAAAATTTAAAAAAGGGTTTGGAAAAAAAGGGTAGATTTATTTTTAAATTGCCCCAATTAAACGTTTTGTTTTTCCCCCCCCCAAAAACCCCCCCCAAAAACCCCCCCCCTACCCCTCCCAACAAAGTTTGGTAAAAAATTTGGAAAAAATTTTTTTTTTTTGGGTTTCTTTTTTTGTTTTTTTAAAAATTTTTTAAAAAAAAAAAAAAAAAGTGAAAAAGAAAAGAAAAAACAGACAGACAGAAGACAGAGATTGCACCCAACCTACCTGTTAGTTATGAAACATCAATAATCACATTCAGATTCACAGGCATTACAAACTTAACAAAAAACCTCTTTGGGAAAAAAAGAAATCTGGGAAAGTGTGTCCCTGTGAATAAAACGGGTGGACCTCTCTCCCCCTTTTTTTTCCCCCACCCCTTTTTTTTAAAAAAAAAATAATCTTCTCTTTACCCCTTTTTCAATTCCCCCCTTTTTCCCATCTTGTAAAACTCTGTCCCCCCTTTTGGGTTTAGAGCAAATGGTTAGTAAAATTACTTAGGTTTTCTAACAAAATGGTTCACGCACATTAAAAAACCAAAATAAGGAAAAGAGAAAAAGAACAACCGCCCAAGCTTTGCTGTAACAATTTTAGTTCACAAAGAATATATGACCCCTGACAAATGTGTTGTTTTGTGCTGTAAACCACTATCCCCGTGATTGGTTTTGGGAAAATTGGGGGGGGGGGAGGGGTGGCATGAACACCAAAATACATTTTTTTTTAAGTTTTAAAATTTTTTCCAATTGATTTTTAAAAATCAGTTGGGGTTTTTTTTTCTTTTCCCGTGGTAGATGGGGTTTTTTTTGGGGGGTTTTTTCTTTATGTCCCTTAGTTTGAAGGGCCATTCATGACATTAAAAAAAGGTTTTTGTTGGTTTTTTTTGTTGTTTTTTTTTTAAAAAAGCACAATGCATCAATAGGGCCAAAGCTTTAAAAATTGTTACTTTTTAAAGCTTCCTCAAAGTTTTGCAGTTGGCAGTCAAAATGAGATAAATCCCAAAAGAATAATTTTTTTTTTGTCTTTAAAAATTTCAGCTGAAAAAAATCTATCCTCGGATTTTAAAAATAACCTCAATCAATGACAACAACCAATATTTAATGTGGGGTAGTCCCCGTAGATCCCATACTAACATTTAAAAACTTACTTTAACCCTTTTGTGAAAAATTATGCCCTGGTTTTGCTGTTTTAAACCCCAGAGACCCCCAAAAACAAATGTATGAAGGATTTTTAAAGCAAAAACACATATATATGTTTAAAGTATATGTATTTGTAAATATATATATATATATATTTTAAAAAAACCCCATACACTAATAAAGTTTTTTCAAGAATTTATTAGTTTTCCTTTTAATTTTTAAACATATGATTTGGGCCCATCCAAATTTTCCCTTTGCTGTCCCCTTACCGTGTAAAAAGGGCAGGTATTATTCTGAAATGAAGACAAAGGAATTAGTTTAAAAAACGACACCACATGTCTTCTCCCTGAACAGTATCTAGTACATTGAAGGGGCTTTTTGTTTTGTAACATTGAATAAGTAAACCCCGCATATCTGCAGACTGATTTAACAAAGAATTTATATTGGGCATTCACGTGTCCCCATAGTAAATCTTTTTTTTCTCATTTTTGTTTATTTGGGAATAAACTTAACTATTTATAATTAAAATTTCACAAGTTTGTGTAAAGTTTAACATTTATCAAAAATTAAATTAAAAACCCTTTCAAAAGGGAAAAATTTCCCCTTTTAAAAATAATACCTTTTTTTTTAACATCACCCCCCCCCTCCCCCCCACCCCATCAGGGGAAAAAAAAAACCCAAAAAAACACAGCAAAATCCCGCTTCGTCTCAAGACCATAAACAAATCAAAGTTTTTTTTTTAAAAAACGCTGAACTTTTTTTTTAAAGTATTTTTTTCCCCCCATTTTCCCTTTTTTCCCGTGTGGGGCCTCATGCGCAAATTTTTACACAACACAAAGGTTTCAGTTTATTTTTATAAAATATGTTTTGGGAAAAAACACCCCTGTGAAAGGGCAATAAAAACACAAACTTTAAAAAGTTCAAAACAAACTAAAATTTTAAATGATTAAATTATAAGTAAATCTATTCAAACAAAAACCTTTTCCGGGGGGGGGGTAGGGGGGGAGGGGTTTAAACAGCTTTCAAACCTTTTTCCCATAAAATTTGGGTGGAAAAAGCCCTTTTATGTTCGACCATGCTCAGTAACCCAAATAAAGTGAAAAAAGCTTGAATTATTAAATTTGGTCTGTCTGAATTTTTAAGTGAAAACCGAAAAAAAAAAGGGGGTGTTAAAACAAACAAAATAACGTTACCAAAATGATAACAACATGGGACTTGCAGGTGGGTCAAAATTGAATCAAGGGGATACCAAACTCTTATTTGTCTCAATGTGTAAATGTTTTTTTAAAATTTTATTTTGCCCCTTTAAGCTTTTAAATCAAGTTATTAAAAAATGAAAAGGTGGAGTGAATTCCAGGTTTTGTACCCTTGCCCCGCCCTGATGGGGTGGTTTTTTTTAAACCTTTCAGCTTTGGGGGTTTACCCATCCTCCCATGAAAAAGCTCACCGGCCGTATGAGGGCATGGCACATTCCCACATTTTGTATCGCCCTCCAAACTTTTCTTTAAAGGGGGCCCGGGGAAACCCTTTCATGGGGCAAGCACCCCCCCAGACTACCGCCTTCATGACTCAAAAAAGCGGCCCACAGCAGCAAAGAAAAAAAACCCCAAAAAGAATTTTTAAAAAAATTTAAAAAAAAGGGGAAAAAAAAAAAAAAGGGAAAACCGGGTTTTAAATTTCCCAAAAAATTTTTTTAAAAATATTTTTTTTAGACCCCCCCCCCCCCCCCCCCCCCCCCCCCCCCCCCCCCCCAAAAAAAAACCCCCCCACCCCCCCCCCCCCCCCCCAAAAAAAACCCCCCCCCCCCCCCCCCCCCCCCCAAAAAAAAACCCCCCCCCCCCCCCCCCCCCCCCCCCCCCCCCCCCCCCCCCCCCCCCCCCCCCCCCCCACCCCCCCCCCCCCCCCCAAAACCCCCCCCCCCAAAAAAAAAACCCCCCCCCCCCAACCCCCCCCCCCTTTTTTTTCCCCCCCCCCCCCCCCCCTCCCCCCCCCCCCCCCCCCCCCCCCCCCCCCCCCCCCCCCCCCCCCCCCCCCCCCAAAAAAAAAACCCCCCCCCCCCCCCCCCCCCCCTTTTCCCCCCCCCCCCCCCCCCCCCCCCCCCCCCCCCCCCCCCCCTTTTTTTCCCCCCCCCCCCCCCCCCCCCCCCCCCCCCCCCCCCCCCCCCCCCCCCCCCCCCCCCCCCCCCCCCCCCCCCCCCCCCCCCCCCCCCCCCCCCCCCCCCCCCCCCCCCCCCCCCCCCCCCCCCCCCCCCCCCCCCCCCCCCCCCCCCCCCCCCCCCCCCCCCCCCCCCCCCCCCCCCCCCCCCCCCCCCCCCCCCCCCCCCCCCCCCCCCCCCCCCCCCCCCAAACCCCCCCCCCCCCCCCCCAAACCCCCCCCCCCCCCCCCCCCCCCCCCCCCCCCCCCCCCCCGGGGGGGGCCCCCCCCCCCCCCCCCCCCCCGGGTTTTTATTTTGTTGGATTTTGTTTTTTTTGGTTTTTTTTTTTGGTTTTTTTTTTTTGGGGGGTTTTTTTTTGGGGGCTGTTTAAAATTTAGATTTAATTTTTGGTTTCTGGGAAAGCCCTTTTCTTTTGTTTTTTTTTCTTTTTTGGGTTTTTGGTTCTTTTGATTTTTTTTGGGGAAAGGGTTTTTTTTTTTTTTTTTTTTTCATTTTTTTTTTGTTTTATATTTTTCAAGAAAAGATAATTGGGAACCCAAAAGAGCTTTTGAAAAAATTTTTTCCGGAAAAAAAAACCCAGAAAAAAATTATGTTTAAATGCGGGTTTTTTTGGGGGTGTTTTTTTTAAAATTTTTGGGAAAAAATTTTTTCGGTTAATAAAAAACCCCCAAAACTAAATTGGACTTTTCCGTCCTTTTCCCCACTTTTTAAATTTTTCCAAAACCAAAATCGGAGTTTCAAAAAATTTGGCCGTAAAAAATTGTTTTTGGGGGTTTTTTTTTGGGGTTTTTGGGGTAAAAAAAAATTTTTTTTTTTGGGGTTTTTTTGTGGGGGTTTGGGTGTTGGGGTTTGTTGGGTTTTGGGGGAAAGTGGGGTTGGGGGAAATCTTTGTTGTTGGGGAAAAGGGGGGTTTTGTGGTTTTTTTGGGGTTTTTTGGAAAGGGGCCCCCTTTTTTTGGGGTTTTTTTTAAAAGGGTGAGTTTTTTGGGGAAAGAGGGTTTTTTTTTGGGGAAATTAAAGGGGGTTGGGAAAAAAATTTTAAAATTTTTTTGGGTTTTTTTCCGGATACCCAATATAAATTTTTCCATATCGGGTCCTTAGACCAGTTAAATGAAAAGAATTGGAAACCCAAATTTTGGGCCCCCCTTATTACGCCAGGATGCAGGAAAAGTCGAAAATTTTTTTTGGAACCCCGGAAAAACCCCTTTTTGTGAGTTCCTTTTAAGACTGGGGTTTTTTGGGGGGGCCCTTTTTGTTGACATCAAAATACCCCCTTTTTTTTTAAAATTAAGTTTTTCTCATTGAAAAAAAAATTTGGTTCAAACCCCCCTTTTTAAGAAAATTTTTTTTTCTTTTAAAATTTTTTTTTTCCCCTTTTTTTTCCATTTTCCCCCGGGGTTTTTGGGGGATCCCCAGGTTACACTGGGGGGTTTTGGATGTGAAAATTGATCCGACCTGATTTTTTTTTTAAAACGGGGACCTTTTCCCTTTTTTGGGGGAAACCCCCCAACCCCCAACAAAAAAAAAAAAAAACCCAAACACCAAAAACCACACCAAAACCAAAAAAAAGGGGCCCGGAAAAAAAAACCCAGCCCTTTAGCCCCCAAACTTTCCTTTCAAACAAAAAACCCTTTTTCTCCTAAAAAAAAATTTTTCACCCCCCCCAACCCACACAACAAAAAAAACCCCCAAACCCCCCCAAAGCCCCCCCCCTTTCCCCTTTTCCCCCCCCCCCCCTCCCCCCCCTTTCCCCCCCCCCCCTTCTTTGAAAACCTTTGTTTTTGCGGGGCTAATGATCCCTTAAAAAAAATTTTTTCCAAAAAATTTTTAAAAAAATTTTTTTATTGCTTTTTGTTGGCCCCCCAAAAAAAAAATTTTTTTTTTTTTTTTTTTTTTTAAAAAACCTTTTTTTTTTGGGGGAAAAAAAAGGGTTTTTTTTAAAAAAAGGTTTTTCCCCCCAAAAATTTTCCCTTTTTTGGGGGGGTTTGGGGGGGGTTTTGGGGGGGGGGCCCCGGGTTTTGGTTTGGGGGGGGCCTTTCCCCCTTTTTGGGGGTTTTTTTTGGGGGGGTTTGGGGGGGGGAAGGAAATTTTGGGGGGCCCCAAAAAAAAAATTTTTTTTTAAAAAAAAACCCCCCGGAAAAAAAAGGGGGGGCCCCCCCCCTTTTTTTTTTAAACCCAAAACCTTTTAAAAAAAAAAAACCCTTTTATTTTTTTTTTTTTAAAAAATTTTTCCCAAATTTTTTTTTGGGGGGGGGGGTTTTTACCCGGGGGGGTTTTTTCCCCCTTTTTTTTAAAAAAATTTTTTTTTAAAATTTTTTTTTTTTGGGTTTGGGGGTTTAAAATTTTTTTTTTTAAAAAAAAAAAAGGGGGGGGAAAAAAGGGGTTTTTTTTTTTTTTCCCCGTTTAAAAAAAACCCCCCCCCCCCCCTTTTTTTTTTTTTTTTTTTGGGGGGGTTTGGGTTTCCCCAAAAAAAAAAAAGGGGGGGAAAAAAAAGGGGGGGAAAAAAAACCCACCCCCCCGGGGGGGTTTTTAAAAAAAAAAAAAAATTTTTGGGGGAAAAAATCCCCAAAAAATTTCAAATTTTTTTTTTTTCCCCTTTTTTGGGGGTTTTTTTTTTTTTTTGGGGGGGGGGTTTTTTTTGGGGTTTTTTTTGAAAAATTTTTGGGGGGGTATTTTGGAAAAAAAATTTTTTTTTTTTTCCCAAAATTTTCCGGGGGCCCCCTTTCCCAAAAAAATTTCCCCCTCCCCCCCCCAAAAACCCCGGCCCCCGGCGGGGGCCCTTTTTTAAAGGGCCCCCCCCCCCCCCAAAAAAAAAAAAAAAAATTTTTTTTTTTTTTTGGGCCCTAAAAATTTTTTTAAAAAAAAAAAAACCCCACCCCAAAAAAACCCAAAACCCAAAAAAAAGGGGGGGGGAAAGGGGGGTTTTTTTTTTTTTAAAAAAAAAAAAAAAGGGAAAAGGGGGGCCCCCAAAAAAGGGGGGGCCCCCCCTTTTTTTAAAAAAAGGGGGGGGGAAAAAATTCCCCCACTTTTTTTGGGGGGGGGGGAAAAAAAAAAAAAAACCCCAAAAAATAAAAAAATTTTTTTTTTTGGGGAAAATTTGGGAAAAACCCCAAATCCCCCCCTTTTTTAAAACCCAAAAAAAAAAAAAAAATTTTTTCCAAAAAAAATTTTTTCCCCCTTTTAAAACCTTTTTGGGAAAAGAAAAAAAAAAAGGGGGAAAAAAAGGGGTTTTTTTTTGGGGGGTTTTTTAAAAAGGGAAAAATTTTTTCCCCCCCCCCTTTTTTTTTCCCCCCAAAAAAAAAAAAAAAAAAAATTTTAATAAAAAACCTTTAAAATTTTTAAAAAAATTTAAACCCCCAAAAAAAACCCTTTTAAAAGGGGAAAAAAAAAAAATTTTAAAGGGGGGAAAAAAAATTTTTTGGGGGGGGAAAAGGGGGGGGGGGGGGGGGAAATCCCCCCCCAAAAAAAAAAAAAAAAAAAATTTTTCCCAAAAAAAACCCCAAAAAAAAAAAAAACCCCAAAAAAACCCCAAAAAAGGGGGCCGAAAACCCCCCCCCCGGAAAACCCACCCCCCCAAAAAACCACCCCCCAAACCCCCTTTTTTTTTTTTTTGGGGGGGGAAGGGGTTTTTTTTTTTTTTAAAAAAAAAAAATTTTTTTAAAAAAGGGGGGGGGGGTTTTTTTTAAAAGTTTTTTTAAAACCCCGGGAAAGGAAAAAAAAAAAAAAAATTTTTTTTGGTTTTTTTTTTTTTTTTTTTCCCCCCCCCCCTTTTTTAAAAAATTTTTTTAAAAACCCCCAAAAAAATTTTTGGGGGTTTTTTTTTTAAAAAAAAAAGGGGGGAAAAAAAACCTTTTTTTAAAAAAAAAAAAAAAAAAAATTTTTTTTCCCCCCGAAAAAAAATTTTTTTTTAAAAAATTTGGGGGGCCCCCAAAAAGGGAAAAAAAAAAAATTTTTTTTTTAAATTTTTTTTTTTTAACATTTTTGGGGTTTTTTTTTTTTTTTTTTTTTTTTTTTTTTTTTTTTTTTTTTTTTTTTTTTTTTTTTTTTTTTTTTTAAAAAAAAATTTTTTTTTTTTTTTTTTTTTTTTTTTAAAAAAAAAATTTTTTTTCCCCTTGTTTTTTTTTTTTCCCCCCCTTTTTTTTTTTTTTCCCCCCTTAAAATTTTTTTCCCCGCCCCCTTTAAAAATTTTTTTTTTAAATTCCAAAAAAAAAAAATTTTTTCCCCCCTTTTCCCCAACCGGAAAATTTTTTGGGGGCCCCTTCCCAAAAAAAAGTTTAAGGCGGAAAATTTTAAAATTTTAAAGAATTAAAAAAAAAAAAACCCCCCCAAAAATGGTTTTTTTCCCCCCCCCCGGGGAAAATTTAAAGGGAAAAAGGGGGTTTAAAACCCCCCCCTTTTTGCCCCCCCAAAAAACCCAAAAAAAAATTTTTTTTAAACCCCCCCCGGGGGAAAAGGGGAAAAAAACCCACTTGAAAAGGTAAAAAAAATTTTTGGGTTTTTTTTTTTCCCCTTTTTAAAAAAATTTTTTTTCCCCCCTTTTTTTGGCCCCAATTTTTTTCCCCTTTCCCCTCCCGAAAAAAACCCCCAAAAAAAAACCCCCCCCCCGGGTTTTTCCCCCCAAAAAAAAACCCCCCCAAAATTACAAAATTAATTTTTTTTTTTCCCCCCCTAAAAACCTTTTTTTTCCCCCCCAAAAAATTTGGGTTTTTTTTAAAAACGGAAATTTTAAAAAAAAAATTTTTTTTTTTTTCCCCCCAAAAATTTAAAAAAAAACCCCCCCCTTTTTTTTTCCCCTTTTTTTTGGAAAAAAAATTTTTCCCCCCCCAAAAAAAATTTTAAAAAACCCCCCAAAACCCCCAAAAGGGGGGGGTTTTTCCCCCCCCCCCTTTTTCCCCGGGGGAAAAAAAAAGGGGAAAAAAGGGGGGGGGGGGGGGGGGGTTTTTTCCCCCGGTTTTTTTTGGGTTTTTGGGGGTTTTTGGGGGGGTTTTTTTAAAAAAAACCTTTTTGGGGGGGGGGAAAAAACCCCTTTGGGTTTCCCTTTAAAAATTTAAAAAAAAAATTTTTTTTTTTTTTTTTTTTGGGGGGTTTTTTGGGGGTGGGGGGTTTTTTTTGGGGGGGGGTTTTTTTTTTGGGGGTTTTGGTGTTTTTCCCCCAACCAAAAAAAAGGGAAACCCCCCCAAAAATTTGGGGGAAAAATTTTAAAAATTTTTTCCCCCTAATTTAATTTTTTTTTCCCCCCCCCCTTTTTGGGGGGGGGGGGGTTTTTTTTTTTTTTGGGGGGGGGTTTTTTTAAACCCAAAATTTTTATAAAAAAAACCCCCCCAAAAAAAAGAAAAAAAAAAGGTTTTTGGGGAAAAAAACCCAAAACCCTTTTTAAAAATTTTTTTTAAAAAAACCCTTGAAAAAAAACCCCCGGGGGGGGGGGGTTTTTTTTTTGGGCCCCAAAAAGGGGGGGAAAAAAGGGGAAAAAAAAAAAAAAAAAACCCCCAAAGGGAACGGGTTTGGGGGGGGAAATGGGGGGCAAAAGGGGTTTTTTTAAAAAAAAGGGGGGCCAAAAAAAAAAATTTTTTTTAAAAATTTTTTTTTAAAATTTTCCCCTTTTAAGGAAACCCCCCCCCTTTTGTGCCCGAAACTTTTCCCCCCACCACTACACCTTGGGTGGTGGCCCTGGGTGAAAGTTTATCGGGTGAAAAATGTTTAAAACCGAGGTTCCGTGTTTTGACAGCTAGCGCAAGTAAAAAAACCCCAAAGGGCAACAAGAGGTTGCCCCCGGCCCAAAAATTGTTTTCATCTTTCATCATATCATCATTTCATTCATCATCATCGTCGTCGTCGTGGGTCTTTCCGTCGTTGTGGGTCGGCCGGCGGCGGCGGCGGGGGTCGTCGGCCCGCCCGTCGTCGTCTTTGGGTCGTCGTCGTGTTTCGTCGTCATCGTCCCATTCATTCATCATAATCATCTTTCACCCCAAAATTTTGTCATTTTAATAAAAATTATAGGGAAATTTTATATACCCGTTTAAATTTTGGTAGTCTTACAAAAATCAAAAGCGCTTTTTTTTAGGAAAAAAGTCTAGGGTTTGGAAAACACATGAAAATTTTAAAGAAAAAAAAGGGGGGTGGTGCTGCTTTTGGGGGGGCGTCGCGCTTTCCCCCGGGGAACAAGTGGTTCATGCAGTTTTAAAAACTGCCATGCCTTAAAACCCCTTAAAATTCCCCGGGGCACCCAAACAGGACCGCAGGCCCCCAACCAAATCTTTCCTTTTAAAAAAACTACAATTTTATTAAGTGGCGGACTTTTTGGAAAAAGGGATGTCGCTGCCGTTTTTAGGAAAAAGGCCCTCGTTGTTCTTTTTAACAAAGGTGTTTTTTAAGCGAAACAAAGGGAAAAAAATGCATCCATATGAAAGAACCCTTTTTGTTATGTTTTACTGACAAAGAAAAAACAAGGTTCGGCCTTTTATCATCCCTCAAATTCCCTCCCCAAAACATCATCTTCCCTTTATATCCCTCCATCATCATCATCTCTCGGTCGTCGGGCGTCGTTCCCTCGGGCGGGGAAACATCAGTTTAAACATTTTTCATCGTCGTTCCCGGGCCTTCATTTATCTTTGTCGTCATCGTCTCGGAAAGAAAAATGTTTAGAGAGAGGGGAGAGAGAGAGGAAACCCCACGAGAGGGGTGGGGGGAGAGGGAAAGGAAAGGGGGGGGGGGGGGGGGGGAGGGAGAAGGAGAGCCGGGGAAGAGAGGTGAAAAGAGAGAGGAGAGACAACAGACAGGAAAAGACAGGGAAAACAGACAGACAGACAGGGCAGACAGAAGGCCCTTTTTTCCCCCCAGGATAATAGAAAAGGTAATCATGGGCTCTTTTTAATTTTTTTTTTTTATATCTAGTCCCCCGGTTTTTTAAAAAGGGGTTATTTCATGATATCAAAAAAGGAAAAAAACAAAAAAAGCAAACCAAAAGAAAAAATATTAAAGGTTTTCGGGCAAAAAGGGAAAACCTAAAAAAAAAGTAACCCAAAAACCCCAAAACAAAAAAAAAATAAAAAAACCCCAAAACCTTACATTCCCAAAAAAATTTAAAAAAAAACAAACAAAACCCCAAACCCAATTTCACCAAAAACAAAGCAAAAAAACCAAACCCAAAAAAAAAAAAACCAAAAACGGGGGGAGGGGGAAAGGGGGGGGGAGGAAGAGGAGAACAGAAAAACCCCTCCCTACACATTTAAAAAAAGCCCGTTATTTTTTTACAACCCCCCACACGCAAACACACACATCACACACACAAAACACCAAACACCACACCACCAACACACCCCACTCACTCACTACTCACTCAC
>JASPKP010004129.1:15000-18233 GCA_030674155.1 Stramonita haemastoma | reverse complement strand
ATGACACTTTTTTAAAAACTTTTCATTTTTAATTGGATTTTGTTCCTTACGTGACTGAAAATAAATCTTCAAATTAATGCACGTAATGAAAACTTTCATTTTTATTAGTTTTTTTTTCCTTCACGGAGAAAAAACCTACAAATGACATTAAAACACTTAATAAAAACTTTTCTTTTTAACTAGAACTTTTTCCTACGTGATTGTAAAAAAATTTTCCAAAGACATGAGACCATTTTAAATGAAAACTTTTTATTTTAACTAGAATTTTTTCCCCTTTTCCACGGACCGTAAAAAACTCCAAATACATTATAACCCCCTTTAAAACAAAAACTTTTTAATTTTACTAAATCAATTTTTTTTTATCTTTGAGTGACAAAAAAAATAAACTAAAAAATAACTGGGACACACCTTAACGAAAACTTTTACATTTTTAATTTAATCAAACCTTTCCTTTCTCTTTTGGACCTAAAAACTAAAAAAACCAACAAAAACACACACAAAAAAAACCAAAATACTAATGAAACCCCCCCCCCCCCACCCCCCCACAACCCCCCCCACCCCCTTCTATTCCAGGCACGGCCCCCCCGGGGGTCTTCGTACTGGGCCAGTTTCCAAACAGACCGGAGCCATCCCGAGCCCCCGAAACATCCCCCCTACAATTCGGATCTGGCTGGCCCCCATCTTCCTGGCCTACTCCCAGGGGGGTGGTCAACGCTTTTGGCCAGTGGTAGCGGACTGCTGCGTAGTGGATCACAAAATTTCCTCCTGTGGGCCCCAACCTTACATACCCTCGGCGTTACATCAACAGTAGTCTTCGAGCTCATAACCCTAGCCCGGGTTTGGCGCCATTCCGCCGCTCATGGGTCCTGCTAGGGCAGCCTGGGGTCATCTGCGGCAGGGGCGGCCTTTGTGAAAACCTCCCCTGGAGACCCCCAGCCTCAAATGCCTCTCGTCCTGGCCGCGCTGCGTTCTCACTGCAGAAACCGGACCGGCCTGGGGCCATGCCCCATCTGGGTGGTTCACCCTCCCGGGGGTGTACTGGCGTGGCCACTTGCGGGGCTTCTACACCGTCCCCCATACTGGCCCAACCGCCGGCCATGCAGCAGCAGCAGCGGTGGTGGCAGCGGCGGTGGTGGAGGCAGCAGTAGTGGGGGAGCGGGGCGGGGGGGGGGGGGGAGGGGGGTAAGGACGCCCCACGCACAGCAAGGATAGACGTTGGCCGGGGCCATCGTCAAGCCGGCCCTTACCCGCCGCGCTGTCAGCGCCATGGGGTGGCGGACGGGTGGACGACGATCCTGGCACAGCGAGAAGGTGACGGTTTTTGCAGGACCCCACAGTCAGGGCCCTTGGCCTGGGGCCTCGGGTATGTAGGTCATCATGTCCTGTCAGTCCGGCGCCTTTTTTGTTGTCGTCGCCCAACACTTCCTTAATTCCCCTTTTCTCCCTTTTTTCATCCTGCAAGCCCTGAAGTCTTAAAGCCCCTGAAGTCCTGAAGCCCTAAAAGCCCTGAACCCCTGAAGCCTTAGGGCCCTGAATTCCTAAAGCCCTAGGGCCCTGAAGCCGTAAAGCCCTGAAATCCTAAACCCCTGAAGCCCTAAAGCCCTGAACCTCTTAACCCCTGAAAGCCCTGGACCCATCAGCAATAGTGTGGAGAACGCCTGTTTGTGCAGTGAGCTGGTCCTGTCTCCCAAAGGCGTTATCAAAACGTTGTGACTGCTGAAGAACGTCATCTGGTGTCCCTGGTGACTCAACAGGGAATTTTTCTTGGATTGTATCAAGTCCTTAGCGTAGCAGGGCTACTGTTCTCCTCCTCCTCCTCCTCCTCCTCCTGCTGCTACTGCCCCCACTGCAGACAACGAGAGTGTGTGTCTGTCTGTGTCTGTCTGTTCACCCTCCCCGCTATGTTCTGCAGGATGGTGCAATAATATAGACGGGGTTGTTCTGGCCTGTGCTTGTTGTGCCCGAACGCCAGTGACAAAACTCGCCCAGTGTGTAAGTGTGTTGTGTGTGTGTGTGTGTGTGTGTGTGTGTGTGTGTGTGTGTGTGTGTGTGTGTGTTGTGTGTGTGTACACAACACACAGACACCCCTGTGTTGTTCCGAAGACCAACCTGTGTCCTGCACGTCTTGCGGAATTTTCCTGGGTATTTTTGTGTTTTTTTTGGTGAAGTGACTTGTGCTGGTTCAATGTTGGATGTAGCTGATGGAGTTTGTAGCCCAGTGAACGTGGAACGATACAAAAAATGAACCCAACCTAACAACAACAACAAAAATCAAAACAACAAAAAGCTGCATTCGTCAGTAATTCCTGCGAGACCAGAATGATTCTGTGATAAAGGTTTGGCATGTAGCCATGAACATGGGCCAACGCAAAAAATAAACCCAACCTAACAACAGCAAAAAATCAAAAAACAAGAAAAAAGCTCCATTCACCTAAGGACCGGAATAATTCTGGTAATAAAGGTTTTGGTAGCCTTGTTTGTTATTTCAAACGTATTTTGCTATAGTCACGGGAAGTTCACATACTATCACAACTGAAATGTCGTCTACTACCTTATCACACTACCTATAACTCAAAACAGTATTTTGTGTTAATCCGCGTATTGAAAACAAAACTGTACCACAAAACTTAGAGGGAGATAGTTTGGAGAAGTGTTTTTATCAATAGAAATCAGAAAACCAAACGATGTTTCCTACTAGACACTATAGAACACAAAATATTGTAAGCATGATATCTACTTTTTTGTCGTTGTCGTCGAACGCTTAGACAGCAACTGTGTTGTCCCTCATGCGAATGAAAAATGCGTTTAAGCGCCTGACAAGTTCAGGCCCAGCACAATCCAACTTCGGCGTGGGAGAGCATTGTTATCCTTTAAGTCTTTCTGGGGGAAAGGGGCATCGGGAATGAACCAAGAAGGCAGAAATAGACGAGACAGAGGTGACAGGAAAGAAAAGGAGCAAGGTAGATATAAAGAGAAAAGATAGGAAAGAGATAATTCCTACACAGAATTTCTAGAAGGCGGGGATGCTATTTTATTGACAGACTCCCGTTTTCCCCACAGGGAGAGTAAGGATGATATAAGGCCTGCCATAAGATGCAATAGTGAAACTAGCTGAACGTTCAATACCAACAGTATAGAATCACAAAATGTTTTACGAAGATACAAGGCCTACAATATAAGAAGGAATAAAATATCACGTAGCCCTAATGCTTGCTTGATACCAAACAGATATA
>JASPKP010004129.1:7500-10000 GCA_030674155.1 Stramonita haemastoma | reverse complement strand
CTCTCTCTCCTCTCTCTCTCTCTCTCTCTCTCTCTCTCTCTCTCTCTCTCTCTCTCTCTCTCTCTCTCTCTCTCGTCCTCTCTCCCTTTTTATACGCACACCCATGACAGCAGCTGATGAATTGACCAGCTTTAAATTATTGCAGTTCAGGAAACACTCTTTACCTCAACGTGATAACGTCCCTTCGCTTCGCTTCTTCCCCCTCCCTCTCCACACACCCCCTCCAACTGTTACCCTGCTTCCACACCCTTACACACCATCATCTTTTTTTTTTTTTTACTTTTACGATGACAAAATTAAGGGGTAGAATGGAACTTCGTAGCTATTTGGGGTTGGGGGTTCGCAGGGGACGTTCATTGGAGGGACGTTGTGGTGGTCGCCACCTCAGGTGGGTGACTCACTCAGTCTGGCTCCGCGACTGAGCTAATACTGTCGTTAGTAGGGGGCTTAGTAGGTGGTGTCCCGCGTATGTTAGCTCAGAACAGGCGCCACTGAACACCACCAAAGTGACCCAGCAGCAGTGCAGGGCCCCTCTGGCTGATGGCCCCTAATATTGATGGGCTCCCTGTGGACTCCCGGCCCCTGGGGATGAGATATGACGAATCTGGGTATGGCTGATGTGAGGAGGATTGAAAGAAGCGGCGTGAGAACAGCAGGACGGGGACGTTACAGAAGATGAGGCAGCAAACTATTTTTTTTATTATATATAATAATAACTTCGTGGCTAGAGCATGTAAATTGTAAGCTGATAGTAGTATTGGCGTGAGTGGGTTAAAGCTGTTATCGTTTTTTATCAGATCTTGCCAAAAATGTCCAGGTTTTTTTTAGGGGGTTGGTTTTTTGTGTTGATGGTTGGAGGGGGGGGGGGGAGCGTTTACTCTGATGGAGCTCCGAGGTTTACCTATGGGGAAGTTTTTGCGTTTTTGTCCTCCATGAAGGTAGCCATATTCCAACTTCGGGAATGGTGTCTAAACTCGATACCAGTATACATGCGCGCAGGCGGGGGGGGGGTCTTTTTTTTTGGGGGGGGGGGGGGGGGGGTGGCTGCGGTGGGGGGTGGGTATCATCATTTTACAAGGTGACAGCCCCGATCATCATGGTTTCTGTGGTTGGCAGGGTTATAAACAAGATTGGATTGTGTTAGGCTGGCGTTCAAGAGAGGCAATAAACCGAGGTCGTTATGCAAATGGTCGCACAAGCATCTTGGCGCACGCGCATTATGAAAACGATGATTTGTCATCCAATGAAATGCGGCCTTTTAGTAGAAGAGTTAGACCAGTTGTGTCCGTTTGTATGGATGACATCAACATGCCCAGCATGTAGCATGCATCCTGCAGGCTCAGACAGATGGGCTCCGACAAGTGCACCATGCCCATGCCCCTCTCACTAAAAACTGAAATAAAATGAAATGTCCTTGGACACTTAAAGGAGGTAAGTAGGAGTTGAAGTCAAAACAAATAGGTGGGGGAGAGAGGGAAGGGAGGAGGGGGAAGGGAGGAGGCGGAAGGGAGGGGAGAAGCCTAATGGGTATAACTTTGAGCTCATCCTTTCTTTTTCTTTTTAATTTGTCAGTCCCTGGCTACACTTCTTGAGGTTCACCAATGGTGAGATTTTTGTGTATGCGACCAGGGTTGTTTTTTATTTACCCACCACTATGGTAGCCACATTTCAACTTCGGAGATAAAAGGTAACTCATGATAAATTATTTTGATGGCCCGGGTGCGAGCCATCACCGAGAAACCCGTTTGAGAGGGGGTTTTTCCCCTGGATATATAACATCGGAACGGGATAGCTCAGTGGTCAGAACACTCGCTTTTCCCAAAGCTAAGGTTAAGCAGCATCGAGCGTGGTTACGAAGTGGATGAGTGACCATTTGCGCGCCTTGGCTTCAGTACAGTCCCCCAGTTCACCCAACTGTCAATGGGCACCTGCCCTCTGTAGGGTCAGGGAAGGTAAAGCAGCGAGGGAGAGGAGATGGGCACCACCCTCAACATGCTGGCCCCTAGAGAAGCTGGGGTCTTTTGTCACCTCGCTTCTATATGACTACATATGTTATGGGACACGTTTAGCTTTAGTGACCTCAGTCCCCGGAAAGTCCTTCGGATCATACTGTCAACTGAGGTCCAGTGTGCGAACACACGAAGAACATTTTGTGCGATGTTAAAATTTTTACCCTTCTGGCTGTCGGAAGTATAATTATGTAGGGCCGTTGCAAGCCGCTAGGAAAGGAGGATCACATTTAAAAGCACACGGACACTGGTGTTGTGTTTAGACATCATCTGCGAAGTCAGAATGTGGCTGCCTTTTAATGGTGGAAAGAAACGGTTGCATACGCAAAAAAAAATTAAACCATTAATGAACCTCGGAGCTGTAACCAAGGAAAGAAGATTAAAATTTGAGTCAAGTCCAAAATTCTGTAAGATTCTTTTGGCATACAGTGATGATATTTTTTAAGCCAAAGTAACTGAAAGGGAAAACGTTGAGAGCCTCCCTCTCTCTT
>JASPKP010004129.1:0-2500 GCA_030674155.1 Stramonita haemastoma | reverse complement strand
CAGCGCATCCGACTTTGGCCGTACGTGGGAAAGATTCGTTATCTTTTTTTAAGTCTTATGATGTGATGCGTATTCATATTCGATTTGATGTGATGTTATGTGAATTCATTTGATTTTTTTTTTTGCAGACTGGTCAGTTTGCTGGGGGGCTAACTTGGTGTCGGACTACACCACCACTGTCCAGTCCCCTCACCCTTCACCTCTCTGTCAAGGTCAGTGTATCAACATATTGTATTATTATGATAATGGTGATAATTGATAATAATGTTCGGGGGGGGGGGGGGGGGGGCAGAAAAGCAAGGCAAGGCAAGGCAAGGCAAAATTCTTTTATTCGAGGATAATAGATAAGCACTCATGTGCTTTTTTACATCCAGTCCCCGCCCTTTTCAGGGAAAACATCAAGATAAAAAGATACTAAACAGTAAAACTATATGCAGTACCAAACAACATAAAGGAATAAGGACATTATACATAATAAGATAATAAAGATGCACACTTTCAGAAGTCGAAAATCAGAAGCCACAATAAAATGATTTTGATTATAAAAGAAAAGAGAAGCGTTAATAGATAAAGAGCAACCAAAGAAACATAATGAAATAAACAACTTAGCAACCAAGAAAAGTCCACCCAAAAATACTTAGCTACAACATTGTTACAACTCATAACAACAAAATGAACTCAGAAGGAACTAAAGATAATACAATGATTATAATGATGACAATAAGAATAATATCAACAATAGTGATAATAGTATGATAATAATACACGTGAAACTCACTCCTACACGTAGGTCCACACACACACACACACACACACACACACACACACACACACACACACACACACACACACACACACACACACACACACACACACACACACACACACACACACCACACATACATACATACATACATACATACATACATACATACATACATACATACATACATACATACATACATACATACATACATATACGCAACTCACTCACGCATGCACGCTCGCAGGCAAATGCACATACAAATCACACACACACACACACACACACACACACACACACACACACACACACACACACACACACACAAATGCACACACACACACACACACACACACACACACACACACACACACACACACACACACACACACACACTTACTCACACTTATATTTATAAGCACATATCCGCAGGCGCACATGTACTTGAGGTGGTAGGTTTTTTGTGTTGTTTTTTTTCTTTAAAAAAAAAAAATTAGTCATAGAAAAAAGAAGAATGATACAAGTCAAACAATCATATCAGGTGACAATATTATCCTTTCTTTTACATTCATACTTCATATAAAAAAGAAGAAACAAAAGCCTAGTGGTTAGAACCTTGCGCTCGTGATCTGATGGCCAAAGATTGAGCTACCACGGGTGTGCCCGTATTAGAGGATTTTACCCCTGGAGTTAACATCAGTACTGACTTCACTCCATCCCCCCAAAAAAAATCTTTAGGAAGAGACTATCAACCGAGGCCCCGTGTGCGAACGCACGCAGAACATCTTGCGCAGACGTTAAAAACCTGTTAATAATAATAATAATAATAATAATAATAATAATAATAATAATAATAATAATAATAATAATAAATAATAATAATAATAATAATAATAATAAAAATAATAATAATAATAAAATCGAGGCTTATATAGCGCGAATTTCCAAAAAACATGGCCGGGCTCACCGCGCTATGCAATCAAATCAATATAAATAGGTTACATATGAACGTGAAAAATTTGACTAGCACACACAAAAAAAGGAAAAATGCATGCACATACAATACACTGTCTTTGAGAACAGTAGACCATTTCGGGTCGGTAGGAACAGAGGGTAAAATGTTTATTTATTTATTTATTTATTCTTTTATATCGAGGATAACAGAATAAGCAATCATATGCTTTTTTTCATCCGGTCCCCGTGTGTATGCAGTTTTGTAAATCTTGTCATCTGTTCCCACCGGCACACGATAGCCTTCTCTTACGAAAAGCGGAACAGGATTTAACGTGTGCGCAAGATGTTCTGCGTGCGTTCGCACACGGGGCCTCGGTTTAAAGTCTCATCCGAAGGAATTTTGGGGAGAGTGGAGTCAGCACTGATGTTAACTCCAGGAAGAAAATTTCCTCGACCGGACTCGAACCCGGGTCTTCAAATTGCCAGCGCAATGTTCTGACCACAAGGCTATCCTGCGTTTTTAAAAACGCAGGCACACAGATGTCGTGTTTAGACATCATAAGTGAGAATGCAGCTACCTAAATGGTTGGAAAATAGTCACACGCGAAAAAAAAATCTCACTATTGGTGAACCTCGGAGTTCTAGCAGAGGAATGAAAAAAAAAAGGATAACATAATGTAAGTACACCCCCCCCCCCCCCCCCTTGTTTTGGTGATAGGGGGAATTGTTTTTGTGTTTTAAAATGGTAACAACACCGTGGGTATGTCAGATTGATGATTTTTT